>JAJOZX010003099.1:97500-310000 GCA_023014485.1 Bathynomus jamesi | reverse complement strand
CCACAATCCTTTAATGTTTAATTTTTAATTTTTATTTTTATTTCTCCGTTTATTGTATATATATATTTTTTTTTTTCTTTTTTTCTGTAACCTATATATAGGCTGTAACTCTTTATGTACTTCAGTGTTCCTGAGGATGTCATTAGACGAAAGCGCTTGAGCACCATTCTGTGTTTCCTTTCCTTCGTGATTTTATTCATCATAAATATTTTTCCTATTTCTCTCTTGTCCTTGAAAATGTGAATATATCACGAAAGCGCTCGGAATTCGTGTTTCTTTTTTCCTTTTCCCTGTGGTTGTTTGTTTATTAATAAGATAACGTGTTATTTGTGATTTTACTGTATATATATATATATATATATAATATAACGTAAAGAACGACGCTTGTATAGAAGAACGTTCCGCGCAAGATGAAAAAATGAGGTAACCACCCGGGAATTGGTTTCTGCGCGTATGTAGGAGAATTATGACTTTGATTGAGTGAGGCCCATGGTGTAGTGGTTATCATATCTGACCGGCAATCGGAAGATCCGGGTTCGATTCCCGGGTAGTTACCTCATTTTTTCATTTGTTCGTTCTCCCTCCTCATCTTGCGCGGAACGTTCTTCTATACAAGCGTCGTTCTTTACGTTAATTATACTGTGTTGTGTTGCAGTTGAAATGTATATATATATATATATATATATATATATATATATGATGAATAAAACCAAGAAGGAAAGGAAACACCTTTTTGTGTTTCCTTTCCTTTGTGGTTTTATTCATCATAAATATTTTTCACGTGTTACTTTCGTGAAATAATTTATATATATATATATATATGTGTGTCTCCAGAAAATACTTTGTGAGAATGCATAAAAAAATATTGGAGTCACTTTTATTTATTAAAGATACGGTTAATGCACATACTAAAGCAAAAACAGTTTAAGTCAAGAGATTATATCATAAAACTACGAGAACCTAGCCCTATCAGGTTAGGTTAGGTAGGTATATATATATATATATATAATATATATATATATATATATATATATATATATATATATATATATATCGTGATATATATATATATCGTGAAGCAGTGTGCCAGGTGACACTGTGATACACGCACGCGTTTTTTTTCACGAACGTTTTTGTGCGTTAGTGTTAGTGGTTTTATGCGGTTTTTGCGAGAAGAGAAATGGCAGACTTGAAGGAGCAGCGCGTGTGCATCAGGTTTTGCTTCAAACTCGGCAAAACCGCGTCGGAGACCACGAAATGCTTAAACAAGCATTTAGTGATGACGCCATGAGCAGAAGCCAGACTTTCGAGTGGTTCTCGCGGTTCAAATGTGGGCAAAGGTTGGTTGAGTATTCCGAACGTTCTGGTCGGTCTTCAACCTGCATAACCGACAAAAATATTGAAAAAGTTCGTCAGGCCATCCACGAGGACCGTCGGCGAACGATTAACGACATCTGCAACATCGTTGGCCTATCGTTTGGTTCATGCCAACGCATTCTCACAGAGGAACTCAACATGAGGCGGATCGCTGCCAAATTCGCACTGTCTGTGCAGCAGTTTTTGGCCAAAAAGAACATGGTAGTGGTCCCCCCCCCCTACTCCCCGACCTAGCCACCTGTGACTTCTTCCTTTTCCCCAAGGTGAAGATCCGGCTGAAGGGGCGACGATTTGACGACATCGTGGAGATCCATGTGGAATCGCAAGAGGTGCCGAAGAACATCCCCAAAATGAAGTTCCAGAGGTTCTTCCAGCAGTGGGAAAATCGCTGGGCCCGTGTATCAACTCCCAAGGGGATTACTTCGAAGGGGACAGCAGTAACTAAAACCTAAGGTAAGCATACATTTTTTTGTCGGTACAGCCCGGGAACTTTTGGATCGCACCTCGTGTGTATATATATATATATATGTATACATAAAATATCTGTAGTTCTATGATGTACTAATGCCGTAATCTTTTGTGTACTTCATTTCGTTTTACCTTTTTGTCTCATGCATACACACATTTTATACTGTATGTGTATATATATTTTTGTAAATTATTGTGCATTTTAAGATCACACATATTCAACAAGCTACATTATAGTGTTAATGATGAGCTTGAGGCCCCCCCTTTAGCCCTTGGCGTAGGGCCCCCCCCTAACCTTAACCAGGCCCTGGTTGAGAGGGACGCTTTGGGGAGGGAGTGGAAAAGTGAAGAGTGGAATCATCGGCATAGGGGTGAATAGGACAGGAAATGCGAATTAAAAGATCATTAATGAATAAAAGGAAAAGAGTGGATGACAGGACAGAACCCTGAGGAACACCACTGTTAATAGCTTTAGGAGAAGAGCAGTGGCCATCAACAACCGCAGCTATAGATCGGACAGAAAGGAAATTAGAGATGAAAGAACAGATAGAAGGATAGAAACCGAAGGAGGGCAGTTTGGAAATTAAATGCATTACATTACATTTGGAAATTAAATTTTAATTGAGTCTGTAATATTATATTACCATTCAGTTAGCCTTATTTTCATGTCTTATTAAAATAAAAATTACCATTTTCTCAGAAACTGTGGGTGATGGGAAAATTTCAAATATTACTTTCGAAATCAGCACTAAAAAGGCAATAAGGAACACCCAACACTACCAGAGGAATAGAATTTTTGTTGAACAGTGTAATGTGACCGATATATTTAAATTCTTGTACCCACCCTGACAAATGGTTGGAATTTTGAGAGCAAATTCATTTGTCTGTTTGAATTTTTAAGCTAGAAATGTTTCATCAACATTCATCATCCTTCTCAGTATAATAATTAAATATCTCAAAGAGAAATACTAACTTTTTAATTTTTATTGAAACTAGCATTTATTTACTTATTTAATTTAATTTAATTTTATTTATTTATTTATTTATTAAACTAAAAATAGTATGACACACGACACACCTCACACCACAGCGACGCCAATTGGGGTCAGCATTTCCCATCAAACGAAACACTAGATACTCGAATATAAACACAAATGACGACACATTTCTTGCATGCAAGGTAAACAGTACAGCTGGACCAATTAAACTGGGTAACAAAATTTGAAAAATTTCTCTTTATTGTGATTTTTCTGTCGTTTCTTAAGGATTTCGGGGAGCTGATTCCAAAAATGATATTGGTTTTGCTCTATCATCAACCGTTTCAAAAATAGAGGTTATCATACTTTTCATATGGCAAAGTACAGTATATAAAGAAGGCTAACATAAATATTTTCTGAAAATAAAAACACTATTGGAAATTAATGTTAATTGAGCCAAAATTGTTTGACAAACCCAAAATGGTGCAAAGGATATAATATATATCATGAGGAGAACCGATAAGAGAATAACAAGCCTCGTTATGCAGTTTGCGTTCCTTAAAAGTGCACTGAAGAACGCGACTTCCGCTTATGAACATTCTTATCCTTTCTGATTAGCGACCATACATAGTCTCCCATCATGGAAGCATCCCAATGGCCTTGGTACATTTTCTCCATCGTTTGAATATCTCGATGGAATCTTTCGCCATGTTCTTCACTCACATCGCCCAGGTTATCACGAAAAAAGTCGTGATTTGAATGCAGATAGTGTAATTTTAAAGACATACGGCACCCCATTTTGCCATAGCACTTAATCAAGTTTGACACTAACTCCTTATAGTTTGGTGCTTTATGGTTGCCTAAAAACCCACGAACCACATCACGGAAGCACACCAAGCCTCTTTTTCGATCGGAGTCATCTTGGCTTCAAGGTTCTTTGAATTCAACAGCGCCTTGACTTGTGGTCCTACAAAGATGCCAGCCTTGACTTTGGCCTCAGAGAGTTTAGGGAACATGACCCGAATCTGTTGGAAAACTTCCCCTCCAAAATCTAACGCAGTTACAAACTGCTTAATTAGACCCAACCCAACTTAATATGGAGAGGTGGTAGCAGAACTATGTCAGGCTTCACAAGAGGTTCCCTGAGTACATTGTACTTTCCTGGTTGCAGTCCTTCACGTGGAGGGCACTGAACTGTTTTCTAGTGCTCAGTTGAAGCCCTGCTATCCCACAGGCAAAGAAAACATGAATATTTAGTAAACCCTCCTTGTAAACCTAACAGGAAACCAATTATTTTGAAATCACCACACACACGTCCCAGTTATATTGTTCATACCTGATTTGAGTGAGCAGTTGTTTAACATTTTCATAGTCCTCTTTCATTTGAACAGAATGTGCAACTGGTATAGATGGATATTTGTTCCCATTGTGGAGTAGAACAGCTTTTAAATTCCGAGTTGAACTGTCAATAAACAGGCGCCACTCTGAGTGTATATGTGTTAACGCAATAGCTGTGAATAGACGATTAACCTCGCTGCAATAACAGAGAGAGTCATTGACATCGTAGAACCTTGCAAACTCTTCATGCCGCTTTCGGTATACAGTGCTCTTGCATTCTTCTCCAAGCAAATTCCACTCTTTGAGTCTGGAGGTCAGAAGCTCAGACCCTGATTTCGTCAGACCCAAATCTCTAATTAAGTCGTCCAATTCCCTCTGATTTGGAAAGTGAGGGTTTGTACTAAAAGTTACTGTATATTCTTCATCATGACTGTCCTCACCAGCCAACATCTCAGATGAGCTAGCTGCATCCACATTTTCAACCTGCAAAGCAAAGAAACAAAATATAGGCATAGCTATATATGTAGAAGAGCATCAGCACTAAGAAAAATCGACACATAATGACCCACAGTCTGTAAATACAGAAGGTAAAGTAATGGAGAGATACCTTTTCTGGTGGACGTGGTATTGGAAGACCTTCGCCATGTGGTACAGGAGCTATGGACGACGCTATGCTTGGATAATGAAGAGTCTGCCTTCCTTTAACTTTGTTGTACTTAGAAACATCTACCATGCAGTAGTAGCTATCGTCGTGGTGGCTCTTTGGTTCTCTCCATATTCTGGGTTCCGCAAAGGGCATTGCCTGGCGTACTCCCCGCAGCCACCCTTCAAGTGTGGAGCGGCAGCTTCCACAGATCACATGGGGTGCCCAGGGCTTATCTTGGTCACTCATAGGCATACCAAAATAGAGCCGATACGCGATCCAGAACTTGGTGCCTTTCACAATCTTGTGCGATACTTGCAAGTGTTTACAAGCTCGAGTTGCCATTCTCTTTACCAAACTGTACTACATTAATCATAACCTGCAGATATAGAGAGAAGAGTTATTAAATCTGCAACAGATTACAGATTCCGGAAAAAAGATGTATTCACAACACTGAAGTAATGTTCGCAATAAAAAAGGATCGATAGCACTCAAATCGTCAGCACAGAGAAGCACAGAAACACAGTACCTCAGTGCTGGTAACCATCAGACAAACAACCTGCTTTCTTTGTGTGCTCACACTTACTAACTTCTCAGACTCTGCGCTCTTCTTTATATAGCACAGTGGAAGTTTCGGGCAATTTCTAGAGCAAGAAACTGTCAACGAACATCCAGATTGTTCTCAACAATTCCTGAATATTCTGATATTGCTGCGCCCATAATAACATTATACTGGTAAAGCATGAAAAATGGATTATCTCTGAAACCATTGATGATACACACAAACCAAGGCCAGATTTGGACTCAGCGCCCAGAAATGCATATAAAAACATAAAAAATTCTATATAAACAGAATCGGTGTTACACAGTGTTATATTTCCAAAGATTACTCTCCACCATGAAAACAACTCAACATCGAACCACTATTTAACATTAAAAAAAACACAACCTTCCCATATTCATTCTAGACAACTTAAACGCAACGTATCCTGCTTTCAGTCACACCAACACCAATTACTCGATCGCTACTCGGACTGCTTACCACAAAATAGTAAAACTCTTTACTGCACATTTTCTCCCCAAACGCAACTCCTCGCGTAACATTATAATAACCACTTTGCAAATAATCCAGCAGTACAAGACATTAACACACTCAGAGCACACATCTTAGAACACACAACATAACAGGGACAGGGAATGGATTCGAGTTATTCAACTCACGTTGGCTCGTGCCCACAATTCCTACTTACACTTAAACAGAACACCTCAGTCATTGATAAAATGAAGGACATTCTACACACATTCGAAATACACTGGGACTCGGTATATAAGAGTATAAATGCACCAACTGCACACTACAGGCAAAATTTTGAGGGTATACAAACATGGAATACAGAAAACGCAAGACACATCACACCATATTCTATTATAAACTACACTGCACTGGACATGATAAGCTCAATCACCACTCCAGTAACAGTAGACCAAACAAAACACTACATGAAACAAATAAAGAAACGCGCCACGGCCCTTCAGACACCATGGGGAAAATTACAAAACGCCTTCCAGACAACATACTCGCTACAATAACTGGCCTATTTGATGCATCACTCGCCACTGGACACTTTCAAAAACTATTCAAAACATCTCACACTATTCTCATAGGGAAACCGTACAAAGATTCCCAACATCCAAATAACTACAGGCCTATAAACTTACAATTGGAAAAATCTGAGAAGTTAGTAAACACTAGAGTTGGAACCACCTCGAAAAACGTGAACTGCTTACACTTACCCAATACGGCTTCAGAAGAAACAAATTTACGCAATCGCTCATCATTACAATAAGGTACCAAATAAGGTACAAAAAGAAATGAGAGTATTAAACAGCACATTTTGACCAAAGATAATAAGAAACTGATAGGAAGGAGCTAAAAACCTCAACGTATGTCGACAGTTAGCAGCTGACGAGGAAACTTCTAACAGTGGCTGTATCCTCCAGCGCGGGACACGTCAACGCGAAGAAGATGCGACGTCAAACCAAAAAATCAACTCGTGGTGGCCAAACTTCCTCAAATCTCCATGCAGCGGGCTGTCTACGGTTGGCCAGACTGGCAGTCGACGGCCTGCTGCGTGGCACGGTCAGAATGCCGATCGGTTTCCAGGGCCGGACCTATACCAGTGTGCTATTTTTTTCATTTACGGGGAGCAATTGCGTGCTCCCCGGACTACTCTTACTCTCCGGCGACATTGAGACTAATCCAGGCCCCACTACAACTTACACAATTTAGGGTGGAGCGAAAAATACTTTTTTTCTAGTATGAAGTTCTAATAGTGATTAAAAGTTGCATTTAGTGGACTAAATATGCCTGCCAAAATATGAGTTCATTTTTTTAAAATTTTCAGCTGCCACCAGGGGGCTACATTTAACACAATTTTGTGTAAAAAGGAAAAAATGCTTCTATTTTAGGTTTGTCAAACTATTATAAAATTTTATCTTAGAATTATCTAATAGTTTGATTAAGATTCTTAAATGATAGGAATTCGTTTTGTAAAAATGTCTTTTTCATATGCTTAATATCTTCAGCTGCCACAAGAGAGCTGAAGTTAACACAATTTAGAGTAACTGAGTCATGTTGAGACTACACTGAATGTTGTGGGGAGGTTTGGGGAGGGTTGGGGAGGGTTTTGGTGTGAAGGAATTTCTTTCTGTGAGTCATTAGAACAGTGTGTTAACACTTGTTCTTAGGTAGTAGGCCTAGTCGCTCAGTTGATCGGAGAGTTTTTTAATATGATCGGAATATTATAAAACTTTATTTTAAAGTGATTTATATAGAGATAATATTGATTTTATTATAAAATGCTTATTATAATGTATTATATAATTTTAGTTATTTATATAATATATTATATATTTATATAATATATATATATACTTATAAAATATATTATATATATTAATTATATAATGTTTTGATGTTACAGGATATTTTGTGATTGTGAATTTTTCTTAAAAATATTATGGCATCAAATACTAAATATAAACATTTCACTAGAGAACATATGAAGTGTGCCATATTTGAAGTACCTTGTGAGATGAGTGATATGCAACTATCAACTTATAACTGCATTATGAAAGATTACCTGTTCACAAAACATTTAGTGAAGGAGCAGATGAATAACAAGGAGCCTTCATTTTCTGAAATAGCAGAGGCTGTTTCCAAAAAGGTAGAAAATATTTGGAAGAAGGCCTCTTTGCCAATAGTTTCACATACACGCGTTTTACAGATGATGCGAGTGTACCATGATAAATACAGGTCCTTATTAAAGCCATACAAGTCACGCAAGGATCAGCCTAAGTACAAAAATCAGCTTGAAGAATTTGAAAACTCTTCAAAATGCACTTTGTTTGACATCTGCACCTGCAAATGTAAGGAGTTTAGGAGATGCTCATGTGAAAAGAGTAAGAAAGTCCCTCCAAAAGAGCAGGATTTTTAAATGACCAACGAACACGCAGAATAATGGTGATAGGAAGCATTGACATAGCACACACAAGACGATTACAAGCAAGAGAACATCGAAAGGAAATAGAAAAAGCACGTCTGGAATCCTCACAAACAACTAGTGCTGCTATAACCAATACGTCCAACTTACAATCGAAACAGAGACAAGTGAACTTCAACAACTAGAAGAGATATCTGAAGATAATGAGGAAGATACAACCTCGACTCAATATGTAATATCAGAACAACAGATGCGTGAGCCACTGCCTTCATTAGCAATTACTTGTGATAGATTTAAAATTCGGACAGAGCTGGGGCTGCTGTTGCTTCTGCAGTATTGGCAGATCTTAAAATTGTTACTCCCGAAGACAAAGGGAATATTATAGACAGAAGTAAGCTAAGACGTGAAAGACAAAAACAGAGAAAGGAACTACAACAGATAGGAGAGCCAAAAACCATGCGGGGATTATACTTTGATGGCAGAAAGGATAAAACAATGATTCAAGTCCAGGAGAGTGATGGCTGTAACCACCAAAGAACCAAACGCGAAGAGCATATCAGCATAATATCTGAACCACACTCTCTGTACTTGCACATGTGACACCTTCCAGTGGCAAGCTAAATACATTTGCACAGCGCTAGTGAATTGCTTGAAAGAAAGGAATGTTGATATAGGGAACATCGTTGCAGTTGGCTGTGATTCGACAGTGGTTAACACTGGTAGTATTGGAGGCACAATAAGATTACTGGAAGAAGCCTTTAATAAGCCATTGCAGTGGCTGATATGCCTTTTACACCTTAATGAACTTCCATTGCGCCATCTGTTTCATCACTTGGATGGTACCACTACTGGACCAAGAGCATTTTCAGGAGAAATTGGCCGAGCACTTTCAGACTGTGAAAAGCTTCCCATAGTTAACTTCAAACCCATTGAAATTCAAGAGGACATGTGTGAAGTTGATGTAGATGACATAAGTACTGACCAGAAATATCTTCTTGAAATTCACAAGGCTATATCAAGTGGAACATTCTCAAAGAGTCTTAGTCATAAGAGTCCAGGCAATATATCACATTCAAGGTGGCTCACCACAGCAAACAGGACTCTGCGGTTATATGCAAGCACAGAGAATCCTTCAGGCAATTTACAAGAATTAGCTACTTTCATTGTTAGCGTATACGCACCAATGTGGTTTCAGATAAAGCGTAAACCATTATGCCAATATGGTGCTAAACATATGTGGCATATGATTGCAAGAAGCCGGTATCTCCGTGAAGAGCTTAGGAGAGTACACGACTCAGTCATTCAGCGAAATGCATATTACGCAAATCAAGAAAACATTCTCATTGCAATGATAGCTGATGAAAGGGAGCATGTGCGTCAGTTGGGATTTAGGCGTATCATAAAAGCAAGGGCATGCATTCAAGAAACAGATGTTATCAGGTATTTTAAGGTGCCAGAAATAAATTTTTATGCAAAAGACTATACAGATCTCATTATGTGGCAAGATTTTCAGATAACAGAACCACCGATAACCAAAGGAGTTTCTCTTGATGATATTGAATCATGCATCAAACATGGTACTACTCTTCATTCAGAATTATTTCAGTTTCCATGTCATACACAAGCCGTAGAGAGATGCGTCAAGCTCGTTACAGACGCTGCTAGATCAGTCTGTGGACCTACAAACAGAGACGGTTGGATTCGTGCTACATTAGAATCAAGGAAAAAACAGCCAAAATTTGACACAAAAGCAAATTACTAAATAGTCTTCAGCAAGAACCCTTTCTAGAGGGAGGTTGGTTGGGGAAAGGGTGGTAACTCCGCTAAGGCACGAAATAACGTTTCTTAACTGTCTCAAGCCAGTATAAAGGAGGAGAGACATCCTAATTTATTACTGTTCCCTTTTTCAAGTAAATACAGAATCATACTTAATTGTCATTTTAAGTTAACTTCAGCCCTCTTGTGGCAGCTGAAGATATTAAGCATATGAAAAGGCATTTGTACAAAACGAATTCTATCATTTAAGAATCTTAATCAAACTATTAGATAATTCTAAGATAAAATTGTATAATAGTTTGATAAACCTAAAATAGAAGCATTTTTTCCTTTTTACCCAAAATTGTGTTAAATTTGGCCCCCTGGTGGCAGCTGAAAATATTAAACAAATTAACTCATATTTTGGCAGGTATATATCGTCCACTAAATGCAACTTTTAATCACTATTAGAACTTCATACTAGAAAAAAAGTATTTTTCGCTCCACCCTATTACACATGTCACCATACACAAAGACATAGACACAGTAGGACTATGAGACACATACAGAAGCATAATATTAACATATTACAGTACAACGTAGATGGCCTCACAAACAAAATCATGCAGCTTAGGGAATTCGTACACAGACAAAACATTCACATAGCACTTATACAAGAAACAAAACTAAAACGCACACACAAAACACCCACCATCCCTGACTTCACGGCGATCCGTCGAGATAGTACTGGGGGTCACGGGGGTGGACTCATCACTTACATACGTAAAAGCATTAGCTACACTGATGCAACCCAAAATATTACAAACACAATCCAAGCAGATAACACGATATAAATACAGGCAGTTAACGTTAAAACACGCGCAAAACATACCACACTAATCAACATTTAAATCCCACCAGATAGCTCACCTCCGGTGCCAGCCAATTACAATCCACAGTTACACAATCTTGCCTCTCTCACTAGTATCATCTTATGACGAAACTTCAACGCTAAAGACACTAGTTGGTACCTGCACAACCAAAGCAACACCAGAGGCGCCAACATAGCCACACAACTAAACAGCCTCTTCATTCTTAACAAGCGGTTCTTAACCTTTTTCGTGTCATTTTCCCCTTCGACCAGTTCGCCCTATCCGATTTCCCCCTCCATTAGGATACGGAAAAAAGTAGCCTCGAAGACAAAATTTAATAACATTAGCAGACTTATGATGCACACTAATTATATGATCACCAAACAAAATTCTGCCGTAAATCCCCCCTGGATTCCTGAAATTTACCACCTGGGGGAAATTTCCCCCAGGTCAAGAAATGCTGTTCTTAACAATACAGAAAAACATACACACATACCACATCAAGCAGGATACTCAAACTCCTCCCCAGACATAACGTTCTGTTCCCCCTCACTAGCAACACATATACACTGGAGAACAGAAAAACAACTGTCATCAGACCACCTGCCAACCATCATAACAACACGTTCTACACTCTACCCCAAGAGCCTTAGGCACACTTACAGAAATAACAAGAAAGCTGAATGGGAAAAGTTCAAAATACAGACTGAGGAACAATTCACCACATTAAAGAGCACACCCATCATAAACATCAATACAACACTCAAGACATTTAATCAGATCATCAAAAATGCAAACACATACATACCCAAGGGCAACATTAGGAAATACAACCCAAATTACACTAGTGAAATAGCCCACCTCATAAGGCAAAGTAACAACCTCAAACATTACACACAAACACCACACACAGAAGCCATAAAACAGCAGATACAACAGCTCAACACAGAAATAAACAAAAACTTAAAGAAAAACAAACAGAAACATTTAGGGAATTCATAACAACACTAAACCACTTCACAGATACACCCAGGCTATACAAGACTATAAACAGCATTACCCACTCTAACAGTGGCATTCACACCTCACACGCGGCTATCTGTTGCAGCCAAAATAATATCCCAACATATACACAAAAAGTTAACATTCTAGTTAATCACTACGTAAAGCTAAGTCACTTAAACAGAGAAAACAACCAGGAACACGCAGACAGACAAACAGCCAGACACAAGAAAACCTACAGACTCGAAGGCTACTGGACCAGAAAACATATCTAACATACAGTACACCTTAAACACTTGGGCCCAAAGGAAATACTAGCTCTCACAAACATCAGCACATATTCATACCAACCTGTATTATTCCTGACATATGGAAACAAGGTAAAATTATTACACTACTCAAACCAAACAAAAATCCAACAGAACCAGCTTCCTACAGACCCATTACTTTACTATGCACATCTTCGGAAGTAACAGAAAGACTAATCTTACAAATCACCAACCCACACATACCACTATCGCCTACTCAACATGAATTCAGACCTCACCACTCAACTACGACATTACTCACTAACCTCACGCAGCACATCATGGATGGCATCAACTCCAGACGACCAGCTCAACGTACACTATTAGCAACAATAGACATTAGTAAAGCATTTGATGCTATCACACGCTTCCCTCTCATAAACAAAATACTCAACACAAACATGCACAATAACACCAAAAGGTGGCTGAGCAACTATCCTTCAGGAAGATGCTCACATATCACATTTAATGGCAATTCATCCAAAAACAAGCTTTCTCCGAACGGGGTCTCTCAAGGGTCTGTTCTCTCACCAACATTGTTCAACTTATACATGCATGACATTCCAACACCCACAGATGAAAAGCTTACCTTATCATCATACACTGATGATATCACTAACATCCACCCACAACATCATCGACACTGCTACAAATATCCTACAAACATATATAAACACACAATAGACTCAAAGTAGCGCCCACAAAATCAACCATCGCCTTGCTAAGAAGCAACAAAAAAGAACACCAGATAACGTTATAGAAGTAAAGCACACAATTCTAGAACCGACAGATTCGACTATAGCAGAACTTAAATTGAACGATTTCAAACTTGTTGCTATGGTTATATATAGGCCCCCTAATCAAACAGCTGATACAAACGAAGCGTTATATCGTGAACTAAAGAGAATAATCGGTAGTGAGCAAGCCTTAGTTATGGGTGACTTTAATTGCGCCAACGTGAATTACGATACAATGCAGGGTGACGCGGAAGGCAATCTTTTAGTTAATTTTCTCGAGGATAGCTTTCTTATTCAAAAGGTTGGGGAACCTACGAGGTTGGACAGTATTTTAGATTTAGTAATAACTACGGATGATAGGTTAATCACAGATCTTCAAGTAATAGAACCGTTAAGCAATAGCGATCACAATATGGTGGAGTTTGTCCTCTCAGTAAGTCACTCGAAACCAGCTAACTCGACTAAAATTCCTAACTTCCAGCACGCAGATATTTGTAAATTTCGAGATGAATTGTCACACGTCAATTGGGAAAACGTAATGGGGATCTCCAACGCAAAATTAATGTGGGAATCGTTTGAAACAGTATTTAGAACTATAAATGAGGAATGTGTACCGTACAAAATTAAGCGTGCGAAAGTAAATAACAAGCCGTTGTGGTTTACTTCTAGAGTAGGAGATATTATAAAGAGTAGAGATAGGGCTTATAGGCTAAATAAGTGCGATAAAGACAGTTTGTGGTTACGAAGCAGCTACATATCTCTAAGGCGTGAGGCGAAAAGTGTAATAAAAATGTCCAAGCGCGAATTTGAACTCTCCATAGCTCGTGACGGTAAAGAAAACCCCCAAGCGATTCCTTCAAAACATCAACAATAAGAATCCAGTAAAAAGTGTCTTGGGGCCGTTGAAAAATTTTAACGGAGATCTAGTTTCTGAAAACAAGGAAATGGCTACCTTGCTAAACGAATTTTTTACGTCAGTTTTTACTATAGAAGATGTAATGAATATCCCTACGGTCATAGACATAATACCTTTTGATAATGGTAATACTTTGGATAATATTGTGGTTAGTGAAAGGGAGGTAATGCGTTATATTGCTAAAATGAAAATGCATAAATCACCGGGGCAGGATTCCATATATCCCATAAAATTAAAGAATTAAAAGAAAGCATTGTTATGCCGATAACAAATATTTTGAATGCGTCTATTTCTGAGGGGTGCGTACCAGATAATTTCAAGTTAGAAAATGTAACACCTATCTTTAAGAAAGGCGATAAAGGTGCGGCGGGAAATTATAGGCCAATCAGTTTAAAGTCTGTTGTAGGTAAGCTACTGGAATCAATAATTAGGGATCGTATAGTCGAACACTTAAAATTGCATAAACTAGTTAGAAATAAGCAGCACGGTTTTAGGCGAAACAAATCTTGCTTAACTAATCTTTTAGAATTTTTTCAAAGCGTGGTTAAAGTTTACGATAGTCATCGGGCGGTTGATGTAGTGTATTTAGATTTTCAAAAAGCGTTTGACACCGTACCGCACAAAAGACTCATTGAAAAAACTAAAGCTCATGGAATCATGGGTGTAGTAATAAATTGCATAGAAAAGTGGTTGCGAGGTAGGAAACAGAGGGTGGTCGTTGATGGAGCGGAGTCATCTTGGGCTAATGTAGCGAGCGGCGTTCCTCAGGGTTCTGTATTGGGCACCTTGCTTTTTCTTATATATATATTAACGATTTTGATGTCGGCCTAGTCAGTACTGTCTCAAAGTTTGTGGACGACACGAAGTTGGTGGTAGGGCGATTAATGACGAAGATAGAGGTAAAATCCAGGAAGATCTGAATAAAATCGTTAATTCTTTAGTCACATGGCAAATGAGATTTAACATCGATAAGTGCAAAATTTTACATATAGGTTCGCGTAACGGTAATTTTGCGTATAGTATGTCAGGGAAGGAGTTAGCAAGCATAGAGAAGGAAAAAAATTTAGCAGTTATAGTCACTGGTGATTTAAAAGTAGCGAAACAAAGTACAGCAGCGGTCAATAAAGCGAAGAAAGTTCTACGTTTTATAGCTCGGAATTTTGAATACAAATCGCGTGATATTATTGTTCCTCTTTATAAATCATTAATTAGACCCCATTTGGAGTACGCGATCAAATTTTGGAATTCGTATATGCGAAAAGATATAGACCAAATCGAAAGAGTTCAAAGACGAGCAACTAAGATGATTCCGTCGCTTAGGTCGAAATCGTACGAGGATAGGCTTAAGGAGTTAAAATTGACTACACTCGAGACTCGGAGGCTAAGGGGTGATCTAATCCAGGTTTTCAAAATTATGAATGGGTTCGATAACGTAAATAGAGATAGCTTTTTCGAAATATCTCAATATAATAAGACTAGAAATAACGGGTGTAAGTTGACAAGTAGAAGGTTCGAGACAGCAGTTGCCAAAAACTTTTTTACGCATAGAATAGTAAATAGCTGGAATAGTTTGCCGGTAGAAGTAATTAATAGCACGTCTATAAACATGTTTAAAAATCGAGTAGATGCATATGCTGATAGATTGGGTATAATTTATGGTAGTAAAATTAAGGCCGTGTGGTTCGGAACCCAAGTAAAATTGTAGGTCCTCTCCGCCACCACGGAGGACATACACAATACACAATTACGTACACAGTTAGGCAGACGAGCCATGAATGGATCCTAGGGTCTTTGTTGGTCTGAAACATTGTAACATTATAACATAACTCCACAGATTACACTAAACAAGACCAACATTCCACACACTCACAGGACCAAAATACTTGGGGTTACATACAATACATAATTGTAGGTCCACATTCAGGACATTAAAAACAAATGTACATCAAGACTTAACACGCTTAGGGTACTAACAGGCACAAACTTTGGACACCAGGAGGATACAACATCACTCATATACAAACAGTATATTCGCTCAGTTATGAACTATGCGAGGCCATGCTGGACACCCATTATCTCAAACACACACAAAAACATTACAGACAATACAAAACAACGCACTTCGTATCATTACAGGATGTACCCAAAGAACACCAATAGAACACCTGCATACAGAAACAAAAATACTGAAAGTTAGGGAACATTTAGACATGAGGGGAACACAATTCATGGCAGCAGCGACAACTAACCCACAACACCCTTGCCACTACATGTACAATCATGCACCAACACCTCGCACCATTAAGGTAACACCAGAGAGACATTATAACCAGCTACTCCATTCCATACCATGCCCCACAGACATCACACAGTACAGAAAACACACACACCCACACACACACACACCTAACCCACAAAGCACTGACACGACTCGTTCCGAATACGGTCCTAGGTACGAAGCCGCCACCTATTAACAGGTCAGAGACCAGCCTGAGCAGATCGGATCGAGTTAACTTAGCGCAATTCCGATGTGGACATCACCCCAACTTACAGACATATAAACTCAGACTAGACAACTCCACAGACGACACCTACCACCTTTGCGGGACACACCACAATCAATTGAACACATTATGACAGATTCAAGATGCTCATAATCACAAAAGACATTGAGACGGATCTCCATAAAGCAAAATAACACTTTCTCCGTTCCTTTCACACCAGGAACGTGGTGTACGCAAAAGACATCCCACTCCCAAAGGACCTGAGCTGTTACCTTCCTCATATTGTTTCGGCATGTAATGCAGACACACTTCAACTCCGAATACAAACTCGACACACAAATAGAATTCGAAGTAAAGTGGATAATAAAGACAAGTGCACAAAAATCAACACTCACACCCTTCCGAGCGAGAGACCCATATCTACATAACCTCGCCTTCTGTCTACTGCCCGCTGTAAAGGAGTGTACTGCAACAAAATTTCTTGGTGTAATGCTAGACAAGAATTTGTGTTAAATTTAGTTTTCTCTCCGGGGGTGACGTCCCTTCGTGGGTGACATCCAAATGAAAAAGATCCATTTTTTCGTTGCTTCGTTCGTGAGTGGGTGTGATGACAAACATCCACGTAACCTTAAGGATGGTAGCGCGGATATTATCCACAATTAACGGATGTTTACGAGTTTACGTAGTAACGTGTACCCATTGATGTCTTTCTTCGTATAATTTTTCCGCTGAACTTCAAATGAGGAACTAACATTGTTTATCGTTATATTTTCAAAATTTTACCTTTCACTGTTATAAAACACCAAGAAGTTTTTCTATTTTAATCTTATGTTCCTCATAGGTTAAATGTCACTTACGTTATACAATTAATAAAGGGGATAGGTTTTGATCGGAATTCAATTAGGCCTAGGGCCTACGGAGAGTTTTCTTGAAGTAGACCGTAGGAGAGAATTGAAATTTAATTTACTGCCCCAAGTTCACCTTAAAAGTGGACCCTATTTCACACGTTCTCGATGGAAACAGGGTAAAAATAACAAGGAAGGCAGCAATGCGAATTTCCGTTGTTAGCGGAGTTTTCCCAAACAAGGGTGCAGTACGTTATAAAAGGAAGAACAAGAGTATGACAAAGAGTAAATAAAACCTGTTTAGGGACTACTTTTCTAAGTTTAAACATTATAGCAACGCTCCTTGAAATCTTTTTTGCGATGTGATTTACATGATCACTCCATTTCAAATTCTTATCTAGCATTACACCAAGAAATTTTGTTACATTACGCTCCTTTACAGTGATTTCATCAACATTAAGTTCATCAAGATATACATTTCTTTTATTCGTAAAAATCATAAAATTTGTTCTACTGGTATTTAGGAAGAGTTTATTTGTGGTCAACCATTTCATTACACTGATGAATTCTCAATTAATTATATTCTTAGCTGAATTAACATCTTTGCAAGAAAAAGACAGTTGTATCATCATATACCAGATGTTGTTGTTGTTGTTTAGCTGATCAGCCCACCCTGATCGAGCAAGCCGGCGGCACGCAGGTAACCGATCGCCCTCTCCGGAGTGGACCAGAGGCTCAGCGCACTAGTGATGTTGTGTTGTGTTCGTTGTTGTGCTAAAGCGGTACAGTCTGTCATAATGTGTTCAATTGTTTGTGGTGTGTCCTGGCACAGGTGGCAGGTGTCGTCTATGGAGATGTTTAGTCTGTGTTTATATGTCCGTAAGTTGGGGTGATGTTCACATCGGAATCGTGCTAAGTTAACTCGATCCGATCTGCTCAGGCTGATCTCTGACCTATTAATGGGTGGCGGCTTCGCACCTAGGACCGCATTCGGACCGAGTCGTGTCAGTGCTTTGTGGGTTAGGTGTGTGTGTATGTGTTTTCTGTACAGTGTGATGTCTGTGGGGCGTGGTATGGAATGGAGTAGCTGGTTATAATGTCTCTCTGGTGTTACCTTAATGGTGCGAGGTGTTGGTGCATGTTTGTACATGTAGTGGCAAGGGTGTTGTGGGTTAGTTGTCGCTGCTGCCATGAATTGTGTTCCCCTCATGTCTACATGTTCCCTAACTTTCAGTATTTTTGTTTCTGTGTACAGGTGTTCTATTGGTGTTGTTTGAGTGCATCCTGTAATGATACGAAGTGCGTTGTTTTGTATTGTCTGGAAGGTGTTTATGTGTGTGTTTGAGATAATGGGTGCCCAGCATGGGCTAGCATAGTCCATAACTGAGTGACTATATTGTTTGTATATGAGTGATGTTGTTTCCTGCTGGTGTCCAAAGTTTGTGCCTGTTAGACCCTAACCGTGTTAAGTCTTGATGTACATTTGTTTTTAATGTCCTGAATGTGGTTTGCAAAAGATAATGATGTGTTGTATGTGACCCCAAGTATTTTGGTCCTGTGAGTGTGCGGAGTGTTGATGTTGTTTAGTGTAAGCTGTGGAATTACCTGGTGTTCTTTTGTGTTGCTTGTAAGCAAGGTGATGGTTGATTTTGTGGGCGCTACTTTGAGTCTATTGTGTATGAGCCAGTCTTGTATACTCTTTATGTATGTTTGTAGGTTATTTGTAGCAGTGTCGATGTTGTTGTGGGTGGATGTTAGAGTGATGTCATCTGCATATGATGATAAGGTAAGCTTGTTATCTATGGGTGTTGGAATGTCATGCTTGTATAAGTTGAAGAGTGTTGGTGAGAGAACAGGGCCTTGAGGGACCCCGTTCGGAAAAAGCTTGTTTTTGGATGACTTGCCATTAAATGTGACATGTGAGTATCTTCCTGAAAGATAGTTGCTCAGCCACCTTTTGGTGTTATTGTGCATGTTTGTGTTGAGTATTTTGTTTATGAGAGGGAAGCGTGGGATAGCATCAAATGCTTTACTAATGTCTATTGTTGCTAATAGTGTACGTTGAGCTGGTCGTCTGGAGTTGATGCCATCCATGATGTGCTGCGTGAGGTTAGTGAGTAATGTCGTGGTTGAGTGGTGAGGTCTGAATCCATGTTGAGTAGGCGATAGTGGAATGTGTGGGTTGGTGATTTGTAAGATTAGTCTTTCTGTTACTTTGGAAGGTGTGCATTGTAAACTAATAGGTCTATAGGAAGCTGGTTCTGTTGGATTTTTGTTTGGTTTGAGTCGTGTAATAATTTTACCTTGTTTCCATATTTCAGGAATAATACAGTGTTGGTATGAATATGTGCTGATATTTGTGAGAGCTAGTATTCCTTATGGGCCCAAGTGTTTAAGGTGTATGTTAGATATGTTGTCTGGTCCAGTAGCTTCGAATTCTTAATGTGTTTGATGATCTTGGTGGTCTGGTCTGTATTGAAGGGTGTAATGGTCGTGTCGAGTCTGTAGGTTTTCTTGTGTCTGGCGGTTTGTCTGTCTGCGTGTTTCTGGTTGTTGTCTCTGTTTAAGAGACTTATCTTTGCGTAGTGATTAACTAGAATGTTAGCTTGTTGTGTGTATGTTGGGATATTATTTTGGCTGCGACAGATAGCCGCGTGAGGTGTGAATGCCGCTGTAGAGTGGGTAATGCTGTTTATAGTCTTTTATAGCCTGGATGTATCTGTGGAGTGGTTTAGTGTTGTTATGAATTCCCTGAATGTTTCTGTTGTTTTTCTTTGAGTTTGTTGTTTATTTCTGTGTTGAGCTGTTGTATCTGCTGTTTTATGGCTTCTGTGTGTGGTGTTTGTGTGTTATATTTGAAGTTGTTATATTTGTTGTTGTTGTTGGCCGATTAGCCCACCCTGATCGAGCAAGCCAATCAGGGTTACATTACATTACTATATATCAGATGAACGTGGAAGGTCATTTATATATGATAGAAATAACAGTGAACCCAGAACTGACCACTGTGGCACACCATGTTTGATAAGTGCTTTAGTTGAGCAAACCTTATTTACTGATACAAAATTATATCTATTGGACAAATAACTTTTAAACCAATCACTGATTGCTCCTCAAAAGCCGTAACAATATGATTTATTAAGTAGAATATTATGGTCTATTTACTCTATTACATGAAACCTCTTACTCAAATCCATAAATTTGTCATCTTTATCATCCAAAAACGACTAATAAAGTTATCTGATGCTGATTCATGATCATTCTAGTGCATTTTTTAAAGAGCTGAAACTACTAAAGCTCAAAATGCAATGAAACCAGTACATTTCATTTTTACTTACAAGTGTAAGAACAAAATCAGTAACTTACAATGGGTAAATAAATATTTTGTAACTCAACAAGAAATCCACTCATATCAGACCAGAAATAGATAAAGTCACGTTATTCCCTAATTTTGATTGTGTTCATCTCAAAAATTGCCCATTTTCTTTGGGCTAAACTAAGGAATGATTTAAATACTATGTAAAAAAAATATTAATGTAATTTGTTTAGAGCTAAGTTGAATCCCGATTAATAATGAAATACAATAAAAATCTAGGATTAAATGTACAGTTGCGCTCATTATTCGGAGGACACTTTTGAGAACAGATAGCGACACCTGGCATATATTTACTGTGTGTACTACAAACGGTTGTAACATTTTATAAATGAATGTTTAGTGAGTGAGCGCTGATTGGTTGGTTGACTAATTGCCAAGACGTTGCTAGAACATAATTATTTCCATTCATCACTCTGATTTACATATTACTAAGGAAACATAAATGAATAATTAAATATAAATTCAAGAAGGGGATATATATTAACAAGGGGGATGTCAATGAAGTGAATAAAAAATTGTTTTGTAAACACTAAAAAAAACCTTCGGACGTGATGAAAGTGTTCATGGTATTGGCAAGACTGAACGAACTAAAGTTTCAATGTATAAAACAGCCGTTGGTAGGCATTATTGCATCCTGAGCAAATTCCACAAATTGCACCACCCATCATCCCCCCTGTATTTATTTATTGATTCATTTATTTATTTATTTATTTAGATTTAATATTGAACATAGATTCAGATAGTATTTTGTTTTATAACAAAGACAGAACAAAAACCTGATATATATATATATATATATACACACACACACACACACATATATATACATTTTAACTGCAAACAACACACAGTATAATTAACGCCCAACCTACTATATATACAGTAGTAGGTGATATTTCATACCATTAAAATTCCTCCAAAATGCGTTATATCAATTAATTTTTTTTGATCATACGTTAGGCAGCGTCGTAGCTAACACATTTGATTGTGTTTGAAGCCTGCAGATATCGTACAGTAGTGGTGATCGCTCAGTCAATGGAGCATAATGAAGAAAGAAGGATGTCAAAGCAAATTAGGTAAGTAATATTTTGGTATTCTTTATGCTGAATTTCACAAAATGTACTAATATTCTATTCTTAGCATTCTAATAAATTGGTAGATGCAAAGATATAACTATCCGACACAATTAAAAGTGTCTTTGGGGCAGTTAAAAATTTTCTACTGAATATAGTACTAGGTTGGGCAGGAGTGAGATACACTTTGCCACCTAATAATTGAAATTTGTAGAAATAGATATATATATATATATATATATATTATATATATATATATATCGGTAGCTACATATCTTATACCTATAATTATTATTATTGTTCTTATTATGATGATGATTATTATTATGATTATTATTAGTATTTATGCGCCTCCAAATATATAGACCTATATATGTATAATGGGTGTGTATCTGTTTTCAATAAACCGATGTCCCTGAAGGAAGTAATGGATATTTTAGAAGAGGAAGGTGATGAACCAGAAGAGATTTACATTAGCGCTCCTGGTGGAACATGTTCAGACGGGGATTTAGGTGAAGAAGATGCAAGCGGCCTAATAGAAAACTTGACTCCTCATTTACTAAAGGCATCTGCAGAAGCTGTCATGAGTCATGGTCAAAGAATTGGAGGTGATTGCGAACAGAATGAAACGTGTAGCGAACAGAATGAAATGACAATTGAATCATCACACACAGGAGGAAATGTTCAGGCTAGTGTTTCTTGTTATGCAAAAGGGAAAAGGGTCCCTCAAAAAAATATTCTTTCTTATGATTGGGGAAAAAATCAGTCAGTGCGTTTTGAGGTAAGGAACACAAATAAATCGCATGAATTAGGGAATGCATTAGTAAATTTTGATGGAAAATCCCCTGTGGAAATTTTTGATTATTTTTGGGATAGTGATTTATTGTGCATATTGTTCGTGAATCCCAAAGATATGCCACAGAAAAGGGTGATGAACATACTGTGAATGAGAATGAATTGAGAACAGTGATTGGCATTTTATTGCTATCAGGTTATCATCCTCTTCCAAGTCGGTGAATGTACTGGTCTACGGATGAAGCTTTGAAAGTAGAAGTAGTTTCGGCAGCAATGTCTAGAAATAGGTTTGATAATATTTTACGGTTTCTTCATTTTAGTGAATGTAAGCAGTGTATTAGAAATAAGCCCATCAGGTTTGGATTCAAAGCTTGGTGCCTAAACACACCACTAGGATATAACGTTTCTTTCGATATATATCAGGGAACGCAATATGATTCTGGGGTTGAGTATGAAAAGATTTATGGTAAGGGAGGGGGTACGTTGCTCATGCTTCTCGATAAGCTTCCTCAACATATCCAATCATTGCCTCTAGATTTTTATTTTGATAATTACTTTACATCCCTTCCTCTTGTGAACCAACTACGACAACGCAATTACGGTGCCACAGGGACGGTTAGGGACAACCGAATATCAAAAGGTTGTCCGTTGGAATCCCAAGAAAAGATGAAGAAACGTAAAAGAGGTGACATTGATATGGCCGTAGACAAAAGCAAAAAATAAGTCTTTTAAGGTGGAAAGATAACGCAATAGTCACTATTGTTTCCAACATGACAGCTGTGAATTCTGTTGGCAAAGTAAACAGTTGGTCAGCGAATGAAAAAAAGCACATTCAAGTAGCCCGACCAGCGGTTGTTGCAGAATATAACAGGCAAATGGGAGGAACTGACCGAATGGATCAGAATGTAAATTGTTATCGAATTTCAATTCGAATGAAAAAGTGGTGGTGGCCTATTTTCTCCTGGATGCTGGATGTCACTATTCAAAATGCTTGGCTTTTGCATCGTTCAGCAGATCCCCTCAATGACTCCTCGATTTTCGTCGTCATGTAACTCGAACTTGCTTGAAAAGATCTAGACCAGCATCATTATGGAGGCCAAGAATGTCATCAAAAGTTATCCCTGATATCAGGTTTGATAACGAAGGACACCATGTGGAAAAACTTGGAAAGCAAGCCTGGAAGTGTGCTTTGGAAGGTTGCAAATCACGACCCTCTCAAGGATGTAGCTTTATGCATCAAATGTTTCGATTCTTATCACCGTCTTTAGTGGTTATATATATATATATATATTATATTATATATATATATATATATATATATATATATATATATTATATTATATAAACTTTGTTCTGTCGGCTATATTTACTTCAATATCTAAATAAGTGTTTATATTTACCTAAGTTATACTGGAAATTTTTCTTTTGTCACCTAATAATTTCTATAATCTCAAATATCATTTATGTAAATGATAAACAGCAGTGGCCCCAAAACGGAACCCTGAGGAACCCCACTAGTGACCGAGGCCCAACCCGAACTAACCCCTTTAGTTACAACCCTCTGCCGCCTATTCAGCCAGTTTTCAATCCACCTACCTACTTCCCCACCGATACACAGCGCGCGGACTTTCGCCATTAGCCTGCAGTGAGGTACCTTATCAAAGGATTTCTGAAAGTTGAGATAAAGTATATCACTCGCCCTACTCTTATCATACTCACCCAACATGACGTGGAAAACCTCGAGCAAGTTGGTGAGACACGACCTATGCCGTCTAAACCGATGTTGGGAGTCCCCAAGCAGCTTGTAGGAATCCAAATGGTCAACGATCCTATCGCTATTATCCTCTCTAATAATTTACCTACAACTGAAGTGAGACTAATGGGACGATAGTTCCCTGGACTTTCGTGATCTCCTTTCTTAAAGATAGGGGTCACGTTGGCTTCCCTCCAGTCACTAGGCACCTGGCCCGTCTCCAACGATTTGTTGAAGACTGTAGCCAGGTGGGGAGCCACCTGGTCGCGCACCTCCCGCAACACTCTGGGGAGAAACTGGTCTGGCCCAGGAGCCTTAAACGCGCTCAGTTTGTCTATTCTATCGGCAACGACTGTCGCGGTACATCGAACACTATCCAGGCCAGCACCTTCGTGCCTCACGCCTGGCTCGGGGATGACGCGGTATCCTCCCTGGTGAACACTCCCGCAAAGTGCTCATTAAGCACATTAGCGATGTCCGCGTCGGAAGTCCGCAGAACGCCGCTTCGGCCCTTTATCATGCTTCTAATGGGCTTTCTACTATTAACATAACTGAAGAACTCCTTAGGGTTCCCCTTGCAGAGGCTTGCCACCCGTAGTTCTTCGTTACGTTTCGCTAGCCTAACCTTCGTCTTCACTTCCCTATACAGGCGGACATACGCTTCAGTGTTCTCATGGGAACGATTGGCCTTCGCCCTCCTATACGCTACTTTCCTATTTCAGATAGCCGAAGCGATGTCACGATTGAACCACTTAGGCTGCGTTGAAGCAGGGGTGACCGGTTTTGAGGGTATGGCAGCAGACTGCAGCACCATAAACTCGTCCCGGAATGCACTCCACACTCCCTCAACAAACATCACCGCCGACCCCTAACCCCATCTCACCTACGCTATCCCGGAGGCTAACAAAGTCCGCCCGCCGTAGATCGAGCTTACTGCCTCTCGAGTTACTACGCTTCACCCGAGGGACGCACACACGGAACCTAATCAGACCGTGATCACTCCGGCCCAACGATTCGTTAACGGTGAGGCCAGTGACGAGGCTGTCTTCGGTCGTGAATACTAAGTCTAGAATGCTTTCTCCTCGTGTAGGCTCATTGACCCACTGAGGGAGGAAGTTCTCATCAGCAAAGTCAACTAGCCTCCTCCCTTCAGCATCAGCAGTCCTGTCTTCCCACTTTATGCCGCGACAGTTGAAGTCTCCTAAAACTACACACACCCTATCCCCTAGCAGGCTACGGAGTTCGGTGTACATGGCTGTATCCTCCTCGAGGAAGAGATGCGGAGGTCTGTACACCAAGATTAACCTATAGTTCGTCCCTCCCACGTTCAGATCGACGCCAAGCAGCTCCCGTTCCGACCGGAACTGGCAGTCAACCGGACTCAACGTGTCCCTCACGTATATTAGTACCCCACCCCCCCTACCCACGGGTGCGGTCTTTGCGAAACATTCTATACCCGGGAATTTCGAACTCCCCAATGTAGTCCCTACGATCAGTATGAATCCAGGACTCGGTGATAGCAACGATATCCTGGTATTCTGATGCTAAGAGCGCCCGTAGCTCGCAAAACTTGTTCCTAATTGACCTAGCATTAAAAAGCATTGCACTGAGGGAGCCTTCCCTATTCTGACCGCCCCCTAGCACGACCCGTTTCTCGAACAGCCAGGGCTGTCGGGAGTTGAAGAGCCCCTCACCAACGAGGGGGCAACTTCTGCAGGAGCCTGAGCCACCTCCATCGTGGAAGGAGGGTCACCCACCTGTACCTGGACGCACCCTTCAGTTGAAGGTACGTCCACCACCTGCTCAACATCATCTCTCCCCGATGGGGGCCCATCATCTCTCCCCGGACTCGACCTCACCATTCTGTATAGGTGCTGGTCGAGCAGCGCGCCTAGCACACCTTTACCCTAAGAGAGAGAGAGAGAGAGAGAGAGAGAGAGAGAGAAGTTTTGGGCGTATTATTGGTAATTTTTTAATTAGCGTTGGAGAAAATACTGTTTAGGAAATAAGGCTCAGATTTTTTCATTGTTTCCGGAGAGATCAATAGCGGTTGTGAGATGAGTTTTTAGAACCACTTGGCTCCAAACGATTGCAGAGGACATCTGTTTCGGATTAGAGACTCAACGAAAGGGAATTAGCATTCGACTAGCCGAAATTTTCCTGTACTAATGTTATTATTTATTTCCTATATATTCCGAATAAGACCATGTAAATAAATTATTTTATTTTTATATATAATAGTAATAATAATAGTGGTAATAATAATTCTTAATAATGAAAATATGTACACGAAATAGAGAAAGAGATAGTAATAATAAGTGGAAGCTCAATAGAACAATTCTTCTTTGCATACCTCTGTTTATATACGAAGTGTGTGTGTGTGTGTGTGTGTGTGTGCTTTTAATTCAATAAATTTTTCTTTTTGGGGACCGTTTGTCTATTAATTGAGTCGTTTTTAGTATTGGTGATACTGTGCTGGATTGCGAGGTAGTGGGATTGCGAGGTATTCTAAGGATATATTTTGTGCGGTATTTATTCTAAGGAATGTGTGTGTATTTGTTATTGGGGTAGAACAATTCTTCTTTTTTACTTTTGAAGATGTAAACCGTAGCTGAACCTTTAAAGGAAAATCTTTAATAAGTGGAAGGGCAAATAACAGGTATCCTGCGAAATGCTTAGCCGAAAGAGAGGTATGGGGCTTAAGTTTAATTATTAGCGATCCAGCGATTCGAAATTAACCTGTCCTCATCCGTCAGCCTGGCGCCAACTCATTCTAAAATTCCGTCGCTAAAACAGATGTTGCAAACAGGTTATTCCGAAAAAAGTTTTTAGAAATATATTTTGAAAAACGTGAATAGTGAATAAATTATAGATATGCGCCTTAAGGGATTATATATATATATATATATATATATATATATATATATATTCGAATAGCTTTGACTGTCGTTGTGACAAGAGTTTCAAAATTATTTAAGTCATTGTAAAACGAGCGTGTTTATTATTAATAAAGATTATTCAGTTCAATGTTTCAGGTTGTGGAGGAAATTTTTGTGGTTCCATTAATATATATGTATATATACAGGGTGGGCCGAAAGTCTGGATCCATAGGAAAATATTTATTTTAATACATAAATTACAACAAATGGTAAATACTTAAAATGAATATCAACTTTAACTCGTAAATGCGTATCCGTGATACTGGAGTTCGTACTCCAGTGTAAATACTCAAATACTTTTTATTTCAGCCCAGAAATGGCTTCGAATCTAACAACAGAAGACCGGGTAGAACTTGTGCTCATGTACGCAAGACAGGGCGCTACACACAGAGAAGTTGCTACCGAATTCAATAGAAATCATCCTGATAAGCATCCAGTAACACATGCGACTGTTGGCTAGTTGTTTAAACGTTTCAAAGAAACAGGAAGTGTACATGATCGACGGCGTTCTGGTCGTCCAAAAACTGCAACTGATGAAAATACTTCTGCAATGGTATGTGAAACTTTAACGAATAGTCCAGTAAAGTCAACAAGAAGATTATCAAATGAAACACGCATCTCGAGAACGTCAATTCGAAGAATTATTAAAAATCATAAATTCCATCCCTAAGTGTCTCGATGTCAGAGGCCGCCAATTTGAGCATTTGTTATAATTTGTTGTTTATACTGGAGTACGAACCACTGTACAGTATCACGGATACGCATTTACGAGTTAAAGTTGATATTCATTTTAAGTATTTACCATTTGTTGTAATTTATGTATTAAAATAAATATTTTCCTATGGATCCAGACTTTCGGCCCACCCTGTATATATATAAAACAATTACGCATTCTACTCAAGCATCTCAGCATGGAAATTTGAAGAGGGTATGTTTTCTTTGTGGTGTGTGCATCATTAATATATATATAAGCAAACCAATTACGCCTTCTGTAAAATCATCTCAGCAGGGAAATTTGTGGAGGATATTTTTTCTTTGTGGAGCGGGTATCACTAATATATATATATAATATATATATATAATATATATATATATATATATATGAAAATTATTTCACGAAAGTTTTGTGTGTGTGAAGCATCAAGTACTGGATTTGTGTTGACGAATGGGGTATTTATATATTTATTTTTAAATATAATAATAATAATAGTAATAATAATTCTTAATAATGTGTATATATAAATAAATGATATTAAGGAATAACTGAGGTGATGGGAATATATAAACGATGCATATATGCAAATATATGCAGTATATATGTATACACTATGCCAAATGAGTGGTTATGCCAACTGGCTGCTGAAGCCTGTCGGCAGTGCCTTCTATGCCAACTGGCTGGTTATGCCAGTTGTCTGATTAAGACTTCTTAGCCAGATGAGGCTACCCTGAATTCTCAATATGCGTCTGGGACTCCCAGGCGAAGGATTCTCTCTTCTCTCTCCTCTTTCTCTTAGGTTAGGTTTGGGTGGGATTTCCCCTAGCTTGTGGCAGCTTGGGGGATTCCCCCAGTCCCATTTTTTTCTTTTTGTTGGGTGGCACCCTTTGGGGTGGGTGAAGGGTGGAGTGGCACCTTGCAACAAGGGGCGAGGTTGGCACTGGCACTCAATTGATCAACATTGCAATTGCATATGCAATCGAACATTTTACACACATACTACTTCTTTATACTTAATTTCATTCCAAAGATGTATGTTGCGCATATGTACGCAATGAATGAACTTGCTCTCGTATTTCCGAACTGAAATCCTCCGAATTTTACTCTCTCTGGCTCAGTGGTGGACTGGGCCCATTTAGGGGACTTTGTCATATCAGAGGAAGGGGGCCTTAGCTATAAAAGTGAGTCTTACTGGGACACCTAAACTCAAAAATCAACAAATAAGGGGGTGAAATAACAAAACATAGAAACTGATTTTTTGATCAATATAACACAAACAAGAGAGAATGTGAGCACTTCCGTCAGGCAACTATAACTACCTGGAGTCTTGTGTCAGGGCACAAAGGCACAATGTCCAGTCCACCGCTGTTTTGGCTACGGCTTAATTGCTAATTCCAAACTAAATGCATCTGCGCTGTCTACCTTTCTCTTAATTTTACTGACTATCCAAAACTCTCTGACTACCTTACTTCCAAATTAGAATACATTCTATCCCACTTTCCCTTTGCTGGAATCTCCATTTTTGGAGATTTTAATGTTCACCACCACCTTTGGATTCCTCCCATTTCACTAACATCCCTGGTAAACTAGCTTACAACTTCTCTAATCTGAATGACCGAGAGCAGATTGTTCAACACCCGACTCATATCCCCTATCGCCTTGGTGATAGGCCGAACATTCTGGATTTATTTCCCACCTCTTATCCTTCTTCTTAGTCTGTGAAACTTTTCTCTCCGTTGAGCTCCTGTGACTACAATCATGTATTTGTTTCCTGTCCTATCGTTCCAGTTCGGCCTTTGAATCCTCCCATGAGGAGACGTCTTTAGCACTTTGGCGTCGCTGATTGGGAGGCCCTTAGGCAGTACTTCTGTGATTTCCCATGGAATAATTACTGCTTTCGTGGCCGGGGCCCATCCGCGTGCACTGAGCGCATAACGGAAGTGATTCACTAGTCCAGGGGTTCCCAAATTGTGTTCCGCGGAACACTTCTCACGGTATACAAGTGTTCCGCGGAATACCAATTTGGGAACCCCTGCACTAGGCTATGAAGGCATACTTTCCATATTCTATTCCTACTACTAATGAAAAAACCTTGGTTGAACTTTGCTTGTCATAATGTTATCCGCAACAAAGAGGAGGCTTTCAGAAGGTACGTCGCCATCGAACTGCTGACTCTCACTTAACTTATATTTGCCCGGAATTCTGCCAGGTATCGTACAAAATCTGTTCTTCGACTAGCCAAACATTCTTTCATCCGACAAAACTGTGAAAACCTATCCAATTCTAATTCTTCTCACTCTTTCTGGCACCTAGGTAAGAACCTCTCCAACAACTTTACTTCTTTTTCTTTCCCTCCTTTTTTCCATTCTGACGACTTAGTTACCGTCTCTTCTCCTGCTGAAGCTGAACTCTTCGCTCAGACATTTGCCCTCTAACTCAATCCTCGTTAGAATCTCCTCCAAAGATGTTTTTTCTGCTCTATCTGGGCTCAACTCTAGGAAGGCGTCCGTTCCTAATGGTGATCCTTCCGTTGTTCTCAAAAACTGTGCGTCTGTGCTGATACCCTAACTAGGCAAACTCTTTCGTCTTTGTTTTTCATTTGGTACTTTTCTTTCCTGCTGGAAGTTCGCTCTCATTCAGCATCTCCTAAAGACGTGTGACCGCTCTCAGTCTTCGAACTATCGTCCAATGTCCTTGATCTCTTGTCTTTCTTAAATTTTTTAATCTATTCTTAATAGGAAGATTTATAACCACCTCTCTACTCAGAATTTTCAATCAGATCATCAACATGGATTCCGCAAGGGACACTCTACTGGCGATCTTCTTGCGTATCTCTTTGACTCTTGGTCATCCTTCTTTCGAGATTTCGGGATTGGGGCAAAGTAAACCTTGTGGATTTCAATGGCTCAAAAATCGACTTCCTTCATCCTTCTACTAGTCACACTCTTTCATACGACTATCCCTTATCTTCAACAATACAGACCTCAATGCTTCCTCTTCTCTTAACATCTGGTGTTTCCTTTTCTCGTGATTTTTAGTAGTATCGAACAGTATATATTAATAGTATATACCTTGTATAAAGTAACTTTTCATACGTGGGGTCGTTCCACCCACAAACCCTACTTGACCTACTGGAATCAAAGGTTTTTCGCCTCCTCAACTCCCTGCCTCTTACAGACTGTATTCAATCAGTCTCTCTTCGCCGCAATGTTGCCTGACTATTACTATTATACGGGCACTGCTCTTCTGAACTCTCTTACTGCATTACTTCTTTAAGGAAAGCATGCGGCACCAGATTTTCGACTCATTCTCATTCTTTTACTGTCCAACTCTCTAACGCAAACTTTAATCGGTACATTCAGTCTTTCATCTACTCAACCGGCCAACTCTGGAACACCCTTCTTCAGTCATTCTTTCTTCCTGTCTGTGACTTCCAATCTTTCAAAAGCGGTGTGTTCAAGGATCTTGAAAACCCTGGATCTCGATTTTGGTTTTCTTCTTCCTGCGGGCATTCGCCACTGGCCTCTCCTTCCTCCATAAAACAATATGACATTCAGTAAACTCATTTCTCCACTTCATTAGGGTGAGTTTGCCCCAAAGATCACCTAAGCCAGAGCAGAAACAGGGTGAGTGGCCGGCCCACCCCAATGCGATAGCAGCAGCTGGGAGCAAAGTTAGAGTATCACCGCCTATAGACCGATTTTTATTTATATATATATATATATATATACAGTAAAAACTCTCAATAACGACACTTCACTATAACGAAACCTCTCTTTATCAAAAACACGTTTCGTTATAAGATGTTTTCGCTGACGGCCTGAGCTGTACGTGTTCGTCTCTAATGCCATTTCCCCGATTAAGAAAGTAAGCAGCATGCTGATTGTCCGATGTCTAAAAGCTGATGTGTAATTGGCTAGAATGTTTCCCGCTCATGGAGAAATACTTTTAAGTAGAGCATTTAATATACTGTATGTACAGTACTGTATGAAGTATATATATCATAAATAACTAATGAGGGTTTAAATAGGTTATTAAAATATACACTACATTATATGCAAAGGAAAACCTCTTTACAACAATCGCTCGACAACGACAGTCATTTGGCTGATATATTTCGTTATAAAGATATCTTACTGTGTGTGTATATATATATATATATATATATATACAGTATATGGAACAAGCAGAAGAGGATGATCGCTGCTGACATTTACAGACGTTTCGACCCAAAGCAAGTTTCATCATCAGTGAAAGGTTAAGTGAAAAAAATAAAAAAAGAGTTAAAACAAGCGTATAAAGTAAAACAATAATAGAAAATAATTAAAACAGTGATAAAAGAGAACACAATGTTAAAAATGGAAAACAAAATGCTTACCTAATATGAACATGATGAGAGATCAAAGGCAATGGAAGAAATGGAAGGCCGTATGAGACGCCGGGTGCAGTTATAAAAATCAGTTAATATATTTTTGGCTTTTAAAGACCGAATGAAGTAATTAATTTTGTCATCAAGTTTAATGACATAACTATAAATATCTTGTATGGCCTTCCAAAATCTCATAAAAAAGATCTCCCCATAAATTCATCTAATTATAAACTAGTTAAGTTTCCTCTTCCTGTTATTGATCCTCTTACTTGTAACCAATATACTCTTAAAGATCCCTTTGCTTTTGTTAAATTTATTCTCCGAAACATGTAACATAATTAGCGATAATCTCTTTGCCACCAACTCTCATATCCTTGGATTGGAGAAATCATCTTTCCTTCGCTTACTAAAAATTTAAGTTGGAATTAAAATTTTACCTTTAAAAATATAGTATCTTATATGAACAAGTCAACAGCATGTAATGAGTTCTCTTCTTGGACCTTCTTTTACGAACATCTTCCTTAGACATGTTGAACGGATTTGGCTCCAGAATTGTCGCTTGCAATTTCGTCCTCTTGCATACAAACGAAATGTTGATGACTGTTTTCTCATATTTCAATGTGAGGAGCATGCACCTTTCTTCCTTGACTATATTAATCATTATCAACCTAATCTTAAATTTACTTTCTAAATGAAAACCGAAAGGTCTCTCTTTCCTTGACGTTCTGATTACTCGTTCCCCGAATAATTTCTGTACCTCCATTTATGGAAAGAAAGTGTCACATGAAAAACACACCGAGCTTATTAGATTTGTTCAGATTGGGTTCTTTTCCATCGAGAGATCAGTTACATTCAATAGTTCTTCAATCAAAAGCTATACCCAATACATCTTTTCGAAAATTCGCTCACCCTTTTCCTTCAAAACCTTTTTCAACCTCAATATCCAATCCCTGCTGTTCTGAAATTATAGATTAAACTTTCTTTTCTTGGTCATACCACCGAAAAAATTAGCACACTTGTTCATAACATCTTATCTAAGTCTTTTCTCAATGTAGGTTTAAATTTATAATATTAATAATTCCTCTTCCATTTATAATTTCTGTCGCCATAGGAACGCCTCCCTTCGCTTGTTAGTTCCTCTGTGATATATCTTTAGACGTGTGCAGACTGTAATGCCCGCTATGTGGGCCACACCGGCCTGGAAATTTGGCAGAGAATCAATAAGCACAGGGCCCATAGTAGTATGGTGCAAAAACAGTGAATTGGTGCCAATGTCAAGCACTGGCATTGTGCGGTGGCACTGAAGGCAAAAGAGGGATGGTACTCAGAAGCAAAATTTTTAATCTCGTTTGATCCCTGCTAATCCCTTTTAATTCCCAGGGGACCCTTTAAGCCCTCAATGTCTTTTTTATGAGGCAATTTTTTACGTTGAAATTAATATAAATATATATATATATATATATATATATATATATATATATATATATTATATATAGGGTGTCTCTTATTTTCGAAGTGTTGATTTTTTAGGTTGCGCCCCCTCAACCAGTTCCATTGGTTGAAAAACATCACATATAAAATTTTTTGGATTGAACAATTTTTAGAGGTCGCCCCCGCTTATTAAAGTTCATAAAATATAGCTATTATTTATGCAATTAATATTTGAAATTACTAGCAGTTGTCAAGTATACTAAACATATGTTTTTAATTAATTAATCATCATATTTATGATGAATTCAATTAAATGAATATATTAGAGATAATTGTCAAGTTTGTAGCTGAAAATATTGCTTGATAAGACAAGATCAACCTGTTTAAACATGTTTCATCAAGAATGCTCCAGATTATGTTGCAATTGTTTATTTGTCATCATTCAGTGTTCTGCTGTCATAAGTAAAAGGTGTGTAACTGTGTATCACTATACTTCTTTTTTGCTATTATCAGATAATAAACTATGTTATTTATATTTTTCACAATTATTTATACTGATTTTGTTATTAGTGTTTGAAAAAAATTTAATGAATTTAATGAAAAAATTAGAATTTATGCTCTTATACACATATTATGAAGTTTTAAACAATGTTGCTATTTGTCACAAAGAATTTAATTTAGTTCAATGGAAATTTTACCTGACATGTGTTTCTATCAGTGGCGTCACTAGAGGGGTGCGGGGGGTTTTTGTGCAGTGTTTGAGCAGAAATTTATTATTTTTTATAAAAATATCCCTGTAGTTAGTTATAACAACAAAAACATTTTTCGTAAGCCCAGCTTACATGTATCAATATACCTACAAGGCTAAAACTCTATGCTAATTTACTTTTTGAACCTTCTAATGCGCTCCGGTCAGAGCTGTCATTATTACCCAATTACAATGACGCTTCGAATCACGTGGTTTCGTCTGCACGCTCTACAAGCACGCGCTGTTGTTTTCGTTGCTGCTGGTGTTTTTATAGTCGCTGATTTTGTCAAATTTTCTGTTGTTTTAGCTACAATATTGTGGTAATTAGTATTTGTGAACCTATATCAATAACTTTTTTGAGAATGAAGTAGTAATTAAAGGAAAAGAAGGAGAAAAATAAAAAAAGGCTTCCGCTCAGTTGTTGCAGCCTCTGTCTTTATGATGTTGCAGCCTCAAATTTATGAGTATATTTCCATATGCATTTGTCTACAACTTCTACATTATTTGGGCCGTTATTGATTATGCAAACCTAATCCATTAATGTATCTCATGTAACGGTAAAGTTTAACGTTAAAATGAACATAATTTTGATGTAGTTCTTAAACGTTTTTACTTCGAATTCTATTGTTTTCTTACCGAATTTTCACTTTAACCACATGAAACTATGTAAATGTAAATACATTTAGGCTGTGCGTATGATATTGTAATTTAAAGGAGTAATTTTAATTTTGCTAGTTGTTTATGTCACTACTATTGCCATTACATTCAGTGATATACGGGAATTACGATTTACGAGTAACATTAGTACAAAAAACATTACTAAGGATTCTGTATGGTCTGGTACGGGAGGAGGTCCATGGGGGGTGGGTGACACCATGAGTTACCGCACTGGGTGACACCAACCCTAGTGACGCCACTGTTTCTATTTCCAATAAAATAGCAAAATATAAATTTCTACTACAAAAATATTTATTCCTTGTTTCTTAGATTAAAAAATAATAGGAATAATAATTGAGAAAAATACGTTAGATTTATAAAATAGACCAAATTAACTTTGTCTACCAAATTTTTTTTTTTTTTGTAATTTAAAAAAGTCAAAACAGTGATTTAGCCCTGCTCTACAAAACCATAACACTACATTAATATTTTGTTTTCTTATTTTGCAGATGAATACAAGAAGACCATTCTATTTGCTCGGATCTACAGTAGATGATATTAAAGGCTCAAAGCTGCCCCCATATAGGCAAGCTTTTGGTTATTTTATGCACCTCCACAGAGAGAAAAACATGACAATCCGCGATGCTCTGCGTCAATCTATTCGAGCCACAATAGTTATCTGGGATAAGGCCAATATTCCTACTCAGCAGGAACCTCGTGCCATGAAGAAGTTAGAGAATTTCTTTAACGAATGGACTTGCTTAAAGAAGCATGCTTCCAGAACAAGCCAGAGCCATAAAACCAAGGAGGCTGATTTTGTAGAGCGATTGGAAGATCTCTTTGACATCGCCCATGGAGACGCTGAGAAGCTGATCAAGAATCGTGAGGACTGGGAGTTCCTTCAACTGCAAAGACAAAAAGGTCGTCCTGGCTCAATCGGTGGTGTGGACACTGTACATCTTCACCGCACAAAAAATGCAGTCAAACGGTTGGAAGCTGAGGCAGAGAGAAAAAGAAAGTCAGAATCTTTGATGGAGGCGTCTACTAGTCAAGTTGTACTGGCTTCTTCCACATCTTCCAGCAACACTGATGAAAGTGAGAATGAGGAGGAGGAGCCCAAAGGAGCTTGTGCTTTACCAAAATCTAAGAAAAAAACGAGGCATGAAAAACATCATGACTATTCAGATGTCTGCTGCCCTGGATCGTACACAAATTTCCTCTAGAAAGGCAACATTTATCCTCGCAGAGGCAGCTAAAAGCTTTGGTTTGGACGCTTCAGATTACAACATAAACCAACATTCTATCCATCGCCTTCGAAATAAGAACCGAGCTCGTCATGCTAAAGAACTTAAGGAGCATTTCCATGGAGAATGTTCTATGACAGTCCACTGGGATGGCAAGATGATGGAGGACCTCACCTCGCACAAGCACATTGATCGTCTCCCAGTACTTGTGTCAGGACCTGGTGTTGAACAGCTGCTTGGTGTCCCCAAAATCCCAAACTCAACTGGAGAAGCACAAGCTGAAGCCGTCTTTAACTGCCTGAATGAATGGGGAATTACAGAGAGAGTAAAAGCAATTTGTTTCGATACAACAGCTTCAAACACGGGTCAATATAGTGGAGCCTGTGCTCTCATCGAAGCAAAATTGGGACATGATGTTTTGTACTTGCCTTGTAGACACCATGTTTTAGATTTATTGTTGGGAGCTGCATTTGAAGCAACATTGGGATCTACATCAACTGGTCCAGAGATATTGATCTTTAAGCGTTTTCGTGACAATTGGACTTCTGTTGATCAAAGCCAGTTCCAAACAGGTGAGACAGACACGATTACTAAAGAAGCAATTATCCAGTCTAAAACTGAACTAATTCAGTTTGCTAGATCCCAGGCACCTATGCTACGGGATGACTATCAAGAACTTTTGGATCTGTCCATCATCTTTCTTGGAGGTGTCCCCAATAAAGGCATCAAGTTTCGTGCACCAGGTGCCATGCATCGAGCTCGCTGGATGTCCAAAGCGCTCTATTCTATCAAGATGTGGCTTTTTCGAAACCAGTTCAAGATGACTAAGACTGAAGAACGAGGAATTCGAGATCTTTCCCTTTTTTCTGTTCTCATCTATATGAAGGCTTGGACAACATCCTCACTCCCTATTGAAACCCCATTTAATGACTGGCTCCTTATGAGGTCATTGATTAATTATCCTAACAAAAAGATTTCTGATGCAACTAAAAAAAAGCTCTCTAACCACTTATGGTACCTGTCTGAAGAAGCAGTTGGTCTTGCTTTCTTTGATGAGCGAATTACTACAGATGTAAAGAAACGCATGGTAAAGGCATTAGAAGATGAGTCCACTGATAGACCACCCAAGCGTCCTCGGATTCCTGAATCGACCTTCTGCTCTGGTGAAGGACTACACCAACTTGTTACAAGAAATACTAGAGAATTCTTTACTAAGCTGAATTTGCCAGAAGGATTTCTGAACAAGGCACCCAGCACTTGGACATCCAACTGTGAATATTTAAGGGCCAGAGCTATTGTTGCAGCTCTATCTGTTGTAAATGACCGGGCAGAACGTGCAGTAGCTTTAGTTCAAGAGCTGAATAAGAAATTGACAGTGGGGGAAGAGCAGCTCCAGTTCCTGCTCCAAATTGTTGCAAAACACCGCCAGAGTCACCCAGTTCCATCAAAAACTGTTCTTCTCAAAAAATAACCATCAATGAGGTCGCACCTTAAAATACACCATATTGTATAATCATTGTATATTAAATAAATGTTGTATAAGGAAATAATGCTAATTAAAGTAATTAAAGTATGTAAATAGCACTGGCATTTTGAATTTATCTCTATATAATAAACTAATGGTTTTTTTTTGTAGCAATGCTTCATTGCTGATTGTATATAAAAAAAGAGCCAGGAAGGATTTTGGATAGGAGAAAAAGGATTGGGATAAAGAAGGATTGAGGACCAAAGGATGGATTATAACAACATCAAGGATAGGTTAGAAAAGGATCAATGATAAATAAGAAGGCCTATACTTATAAAAACGAATCAAACTAAAAAAAGAAGGAAGGAATTATGTGTATAATGAGCATAATCATATGTCAGGAGCTATTATGCCATGGTCACCATTTTTATTAGCCGGGGGCGACCCCTAAATATGAGTCAATTTGTGTCAAACTTTCAAGTTTTAGTTTTTATGCTAAATGGAACTATTTTAGGGGGCGCAGATAAAATAATTCAACATTTCAATTTTTGACTACCCAATAAGAGACACCCTAATATATATATATATATATATATATATCTTTAAAATAGAATAATAATAAAATATATAATGAGGTACTAAAGTCATTGATTGAAATAAAGCATGAAAGAGACGCTCCTTCCGAAGCCCAGTTACTCGGAAGCTGTGCAGCGTGTCAGGACCCCAGCTAAGAGCGCGCCGAGCAGCGAGGGAAACGAAACTCCCACTCTCAACTCCACCCACGCAATTGGTGTGGAAATGTATCCCGAAGGGGCAACAGTCAACCTCCCTCCTGCTCAGGAAGGGACATCTGCTCCTGATGTTACGACTGATCAACAAGTGATGAGAGTCAACACCTTCGACATTAACAGTAGTAACAGGGACTGTTCATTGCCAAGAGGCGAGGTATCACTGCCCTCTTTTTTGCCTTCTGCTGCAGGGTAGAGGCGTTTGAGAACTCAAACGCCTTCCTCAGTTTGCAGCTCCACCCTCCTCCCACCGAAGGAGGAGGGGAACACGAACCCCGTCATGTTACAAACGCAGCTTACAGAGTAGGGTAGGGGCTTCCCATTCCCCCAAGGTCGTGCCACCCATCCTCCAATCTGGTGAACCCTGTCTCAGGGAGATCGAGGCAGGATGATGGGTGGGTAACGATCAACAGACGCACCTCAAGAAGGATTCTCAACCCATTCTCACAGCAAGGCCTCTGATGAGGAACCTTACCCACTTTTTGTCACAAATTTAGCTCTCGAACGAGGAATGCATATTCGTCACATGGTGGAAGAAGTTTGTGTTGAATACATTGACTTGTTAATTACTGAGGTAAACATAAAAAATCTGTATTATAAATCATTTAAGGTAATAACACTGGTCAACAAAGATTTTTCATCAGAGTAAAATTTGTGGTGGCTGAATAGCATTTTTCACGCTGATTCCAAAACTGCATTCAGATTGTTTCTAGCACGTATAGTTTTCAAGATAAAGGCATATATAAACTACACAGATTTAACCATTTTAAATAGGCAAAATACTAATATTTCAACATTTGATTGTGTTTATTTTATTGTGTTTTTTTAGTTTATTCATCTTATTTATTTCAATTATCTTAATTATACATCTTATGTATTTCAGGTGTGAGCTTTTACGTCTAGCAGCATTGTGATTCAGGCAACAACGCCGTGCTTTGTGTGTCAAAAGATCAGTCCAGTCCAAGAACTTGTGTCAAGTTGGTGTACATTTTTTTTAAATTTATAGTTTGCTCAGGTCAGTCAACATGCCTCGACAATGTAAGAATGACCCGACAAGTTCTGTTTCGTTTGCGGCCAGTTGACAACTAAAACACAGCGACGAAGTATTACAACCGACATTAAGAAAATATACAAGCTATACTTTGGTTGCCATCTAGGTGACCAAGATAAACCATGGGCGCCACATCAAATCTGTTCTGGCTGTTCAAATGGATTACGTGATTGGCTTAACAAAAAGAAAGCTTCAATGCCATTTGCCATACCCATGATATGGAGGGAGCCGAGAGATCATCATGAAGACTGTTATTTTTGTAGTGTGAACTTAATGGGGTTTTCTGCCAAGAACAAACACCAGATTGTATATCCAAACTTGGATTCAGCACGTAGACCAGTAAAACATGATGAAACATTGCCCATTCCAATTCCCCCAAGTGATAGGCTAGATTCTATCATAGATGACATAGAAAGTGATGAAGGTGCAACTGGCGTTTCCGGACCATCTACAGAATCAGAGTACACTTTTGAAGGTAGACATTTAGAGCCTAAAAAGTTAACCCAAGGACAGTTGAATGATCTTGTTAGAGACTTATCGCTGTCTAAAGAGAAATCAGAGCTTCTCGCCTCAAGACTAAAGGAGAACAATTTACTTGAGAACAATGTTCGTATTAGTTACTACCGAAAGCGGAATTTTGAATTAACAGCATTCTTTTCAGTAGACGGTCCTCTCTGTTATTGCCATGACATCAATGGACTATTTACAGCCATATCTCAGACGTATGTGGCATCTGAGTGGCGCCTCTTTATTGATTCGTCGCAGAGAAGCCTGAAAGCAGTTCTTTTGCATGATGGTAATATAATGCCATCCATCCCCATTGCCCATTCCGTCCATCTAAAAGAGACATATGACAATATGGATATACTACTTAAGGCAATCAAATACGACAGTCATCAATGGAATGTTTGTGGAGATCTAAAAGTTATAGGAATGCTTATGGGTATGCAGTCAGGATTCACAAAATTTTGTTGTTTCCTTTGCCTGTGGGACAGTCGCGCCACTATAGAACATTACACCAAAAGTGACTGGCCACTTAGGTATACATATGTCCCAGGGATAAGCAATGTCCAGTCTGTCCCTTTAGTGGATCCCCAAAAGATCTATCTGCCACCTCTTCACAATAAACTTGGTTTAATGAAGAATTTTGTTAAAGCAATGGGTAAAGTCAATTCTGAAGGGTTCCAATACCTTTCAAGGAAATTTCCGAAGGTTACTGCAGCAAAATTGAAGGAAGGAATTTTTGTTGGGCCACAAATAAGGGAGATTTTGAATGACACTGAATTTGAAAAAGTCCTAAGTCCGCTGGAACTGAAGGCTTGGCTGGCGTTCAAATGGATATGTGAAAACTTTATTGGAAGCAACAAGTCACCTGCGTATAAGGATGGAGTCAAGAACCTCCTTGATGCCTTCAACGAAATGGAGTGTCGAATGTCGTTAAAAATTCACTTCCTGCATTCCCACTTAGATTTCTTTCCTGAAAACCTTGGTGCAGTGAGTGACGAGCAAGGACAGCGCTTCCATCAAGATATTCAGATGATGGAGAAGCGCTACCAAGGATATTGGAATGAAAGCATGATGGCGGACCATTGTTGGATGCTGTATCGTGACAATCCAGGCCAAATTTACAAAAAGAAATCACACTCACAGCGCTTTTAATAAAATAATGTATATATTCTTTATTTATAAGTACATTGAATAAGGTATATGATGTATTTGTTGTTTAGCATTCCTAAGTGTGATCTATACATCCATAAATTTTCTTATAGCAATATCAAAAACTTAAAAATATCAAAACCAGTGTATCTATATAACAATACGTGCTAGAAAAGAAATAAAACCAGATTTGGAATCGGCGCGAAAAATGCATTAAGAAAAGTGTGATCATGTTTGTGATGAGAAAAAAAGTTTCATTTTGTTGGCCAGTGTAATTAGAGGTGTAGATTCGTTCAACCCTTACAACATAAGTCAGTGGCCAGGCGGTATTACTGTTAAGGAATGGCATGAGTAGTATGCCCGCAAAAAGGTCAAGTGTAATTGCAATGCAACATTGTATGCAACATGACGAGAGTGTTTATGAACCCCCCTTCAACGCCCCAAATATATGTGAACTCCAAGGTGCAACCTCACCTAGCTGATCAGGCCCACAAATATATATATATATGTGTGTGGGTGTGTATGCATGTATAGAAAGTTTATTTTTATATATATATATATATTGAGTTGTATGTGAACTCCAAGGGGTATCCTAACCTAAGGCGACTGAGGCCCACAAAAGTATATGAAATGTATGTATATGGGTGTGTATGCAGGTACGTTTGTCAGTAACACAATATTACATAGCCGACTTACCTCCGGCTTTTACTTACCAACCAGGTTTTACATATCAACACCTGATAAACCAAAGCCGACTTACCTACGGATTTTACTTACCAACCAGATCTTACTTACCAACACCTGATAGACCAGTATAGTCTCAAAATACGACACAGACAATAGTCAAAGCTAGTGAACTTCCCGTGGCAGAAAACTACCACGAGGCCATGTATTGTCGGCTAGGTGCTCTGTTAAACAAAACCTGAAACACGTTAAACCAAATTTAAGGCAAATCAAAATTTTTGCCTTAATATACTGTACAAATATATCTTCAAATCTTATTATAAAGTATATTGCTATAATTTTACAATAAAAGTAGATTTTAGTTTTAGAGCTAACTTATTCAGTTTTTATAAAAAAATATCCTATTTTTGGGTGGATCCTGTGTTTCACAATATATAAAAAGTCGGTGAGCAGCAGTCAATTAATTTCAGAAATAAATACACGCCTATACTATATAAGGCAAATATATACAGGAAAAATATATATCAATACATTCTTTAGTAGGTATCAACACGAATGCATTTGTAGAATAATAAATGAATATTCTTTTGCCAGCCAAATCTGACAAACTCCTCATCACCTGGACTGAGAGTTGCCAACGAGGTGATTAAACCGATATTGTTTTTTCTAAACGTATTTTGCGAATCAAAATATGTTAGTGAATTTATGTGAATCGTTTAATCGTTTTAGATACATTGGTGGCTGCAATTTACCTATTTACATCTCTCTCTCTCTCTCTCTCTCTCTCTCTCTCTCTCTCTCTCTCTCTCGGTGTGGTAAAACCTTAAGGGCCACCCACTAAAACTCGTTTAGATTCGGTCCCATTAAAACTCCTCCGATTCTTCCATAGACAAATGCCTATCCGAATATGCTTCACCGCCGGTATATCTCTAAGGTGATACAATGTGAGTACTGCTATTTATATCCATATACATTCAGAAATGGGATTCATGCATTTATTTCAGTTTTATATATATATATATATATATATATAACCCATTCTCTAGGTATACGTTATTATTTTACAGAGCTGATGCGTGTGTTCATTTTCTAGCCAATCTCTGCAGGAATTGTCACCACAAGTCCCTGAACCCGAGACAGGCAGTCGCCCGAGAAGCTTAAACGATTCGAACAGAATCGTCTGTAGCATGTAAGCAGCCTACTGTTTAAGGCAGCTCATATAACTAACTCATTTCTCTTACATAAAAAGCTCTTTTTAAATGTTTGGCGCTTTAGTTTTAAATTTTTCTATTTTAAAACCCTGACTAGGTTTTATTTTTAAATAATTATCTTTCTCTTTAACCTGTGAAAATAATAATAATAATAAAGCATGGCTTATTGTAGTATTTTTCTTTTTTCTTTCAGGGATGATCCGGTTGTGTTATACGAAGTGCGCCCCGAATTTTTTTTCGTGTGTGTGTGTGTGTGTGTGTGTGTGTGTGTGTGTGTGTGTGTGTGTGTGTGTGTCGGGTAAGAATAAACGAAGTATTTTCAACATTTTATTAAATAATAAAACTATTTCATTTATTGTATACAATACATTTTTACCTAATATTGCCTTCAATGTTTTGTGCATATATAGAAATAGGAGTGAAGTAATTTCGTTTACATATATATATAAAACCAATTTTAAAAAATTACAGGTTTATCAGTCATTAATTTTAAATTAGTTACAGAACATAATCCTCGTTCTTAAGGGATATATTCACTTTTCCAGGAAATTTGGTAATAATAATAATGATAATAATAATAATAAGCGTATTTATTATAATGCATGAATTTGTATTATTGATAATAATGATAATAATAATAATCATAATAACAATAAGTGTATTTATTATAATGCATGAATTTGCATTATCGATAATAATAATAATAATAGGGTCAATACTCATGGCGGTTAATATGTTAAGATTAGTTTCACATAATGTTAGATCAATAAGAAATTCATTTGTAGATGTCCATAACAATTGTAATAATGCGGACTGGTTGCCTAAGCAGGAATTAAATTTTTTATCTAGGATTCATGAAGACTTTATATACCGTGCATCTTCACCTGTAGACTTATCTAACGATTTACTTTATACTAAGTTGGTTTCTTAATCAGAGCAAAATTTAACAAAGTATGTAAGATTTCTTCCGAGCGATAACACTGGTATGCATCAATTTTGCTGTCAAAGGTTTTGTAAGTGATTCTTATAGAGTCTTTCCTGCTGATTTCGAATCTGCAATCCGTTTTTCTCAATCAGCTCAGGTTATCCGGCTATGGCCTCATAAGTAAAATAGAATTTTTCGTGATTTTGTCAAAGCGGAATTGGAACAGTAACATCTATCATCACTTGTTTCACTTGTATAATATCTTTTTTTACTTTTCAGGCATATAGATAAAATATTTCATAATGAATAGAGCGTGTAAAAATGATCCCAATAGATTCTGCTACATATGTGGGACGGTTACCATGCCAAATAACCAGTCCCAAATCACTAAATTTGTGAAGACAATGTATAGAGCATACTTTGGAATTAAGCTAGGGGATCAGGACAAAAATTTCGCCCCTCATATGTGCTGCAAGACGTGCATTGAAAATTTGAGAAGATGGAGCAAAGGCAGAGCGAAATCTTTGCCTTTTGGAATTCCCATGATTTGGAGAGAAGGAAAGGATCACGTGACAGATTGCTATTTCTGCATGACAAACCTCCAAGGTGGGCTTATAAATTTATTTTTCTTAAATATTTTGAAATCCTCGTATGAAACTTGACATAATATTCACCATAATGTAATATTCACCATATATAGCAAAATATTCACCATAATGGTAATCATACATTTACATATACATATTGTTATAGAAAATACATTTACACATACATATTGTTATACAAGTTACATTTACATATACAATGATTGTATATTTTTTTTCTTTTCATTCATATTGTCCCCGAAGGGACAATATGAATGAAAAAGAAAGAAAATATACAGACTCCATCGACCTATTTCATATTTTACAGACCGCAGCCTTCCCTCACGAGCCGCCACTGTCTGAATGCTTCTTCTATTTCATATGCAAGTTTTATATCCATGTTTCTGTGTTTCTATTTTCAGGAGTTAACAAGAAGAATAAACACATTGTTGTATACCCTGACATTCCTTCTGCTATGAGACCTGTACCCCATGGTCCTGGAATTCCAATACCCGACCCACCTCAAACCCTGGACTTCGATGATTCTGATGATGAATCAATGACCAATGCCAATGACCAGTCCCAGTCGTATATACCTCAAAATACCGCTTCAAATGAGCCGAGGCCTCTCAACCAGGCCAAACTTAATGATCTTACCAGGGATTTAGGACTTTCCAAATTAGCTGCCGAGATCTTGGGCTCACGACTTCGAGAGGACAATTTGCTGGCTCCGGGAACAACATTCTCCTGGTATAGGAAACGAGAGGAAGAATTCCGCAAGTTTTTTGCAGTGCACGAAAATACCTCTTCCTTAGTGTACTGCTGCAATGTTGAGGGGCTAATCGAATCCTTGGGCCTGCCATATAACGCATCAGAATGGAGGCTATTTATAGACTCGTCTAAACGAAGTTTGAAAGCAGTACTTCTCAACATTGGGAATAGGGTTGCATCAGTCCCTGTAGCACATTCCGTACAACTTACTGAGAGCTACGATAACATGAAAATTTTACTGGATGCTCTCGTATACGACCAACATAACTGGAGGATCTGTGGAGATTTGAAGGTAATACTAATATCATAAGTAAACTATTGCTATTGACTATGTTGTTTTTCCAAAGGTTATTTGAGAGCGTATAAGAACACTTAACTTCCCCACAGAAGTGATACAGTCCAATGCATAGATTTTTTTATCTGATAGAACAAATTCTCTAAATTCTTTAAATATTTTCATTTTTTTTCAGATTGTGGCATTTGTATTGGGAATGCAAGGGGGATACACGAAATACCCATGTTTCCTCTGCAAATGGGATAGCCGAGCGGATGAGAAGCACTATGCACAGCGTGAATGGGCATCCAGAGAGAATTTTGAACTTGGGTCGCATAATGTCGTTTCAGTGCCCCTTGTACCACCAACAAAAATTTTGCTCCCACCACTTCATATTAAGCTGGGCTTGATGAAAATTTCATCAAATCAATGAATAAGGAGGGTTCAGCATTCCGATATCTCGAGAGTAAATTTCCTCATATATCTGATGCTAAACTAAATGCTGGGGTTTTTGATGGTCCTCAAATTCGAACTTTGATCAAGGATACTCAGTTCGAAAACGCAATGACTCCAACTGAGAAGAATGCCTGGCAGGCATTCAAATCAGTTGTCACTGATTTTCTTGGCAAGCGTAGAAGTCCAGAATACGAGTCCGTTGTCGAAAACTTGATGGAAGCTTTCAAAGCTCGTGGGTCGCGCATGTCCATAAAAATGCACTTTTTGTGGTCCCACTTGGACTATTTTCCTGAAAATTGCGGGGATTATAGTGAGGAACAGGGTGAACGATTTCACCAAGATATCAAAATAATGGAAGAGAGGTACCAGGGAAACTGGGATATCAATATGCTGGCGGACTATTGCTGGTGTTTGAAGCGAGACGTGCCCGAAGAAAAAACACAGACGGAAAGCCAAAAAAACTTCATTCCTTCCTCAATAAACTTTTTTCCATATTCATTGTATGAATAAAAGTATTTATTCACACAATGTTTTCATTTTTCACGAGTGTTCTTATAATATTACTCGTATCTACAGTGTTTAAGCTAAAAAAATCAATAAATTTGGGGATAAAATTGGACTTATAATAAATGGCCAATAGAGAAAAAACCTGACCTGATTGAGGAAAACCAATGTCATTTTCGAATTCAGCATGGTCGAATTATATAATATGAGTTGAAAAAACCCTCACAGCAGACAAAAGAAATTCATATGCATACCAGTGTAATGAATGATTGATAGGTATTGAATTTCACATAAACAATGAATGCCTCTTAATTGTGAACTACTATTTACCTTACAATAATGGCAGTAACCTAGATGAAAACATTTTTTTTTGTATAAAATCAAGTCATTTTCAGATAAACCACAATATTCGCAGTGCATAATAATGGTGGACTTCAATGCCGGGAAGGAATCAATTTTTTGGGGGGGTTGAATTTAGTACCCTGTGCGAGTCTGCTAAACTGAGTATAAGTGATGCAGAATTGCTAGGTACAAATACCAATACTTTCACGCATGTCAACGATATGAATGGAAGTACGAGATGGATTGATCACTGTTTCATTTATAATAATTTAAAGGAACGTATTATCAGTGTTCATATTTTGCATGATTTCCTTCTCTCATATCGTAGACCATTGAAGCTAGCAATTAATTGTATAAACTTAAATAAAACGACTTATGACTCTTCAGGCACAAATTAATTTGTCGACTGGTCGAAGGTTAATCCGCAATAGAAAATAGGATATAAAGCTAGGAGAGAGCACCTTTTCAATAATTTACAATTATTACCTCTTGACTGGAGTAATTCATGCTTAAATAATTCTCACTTTAAACTTGTTGATAGGCATTATACTCTAGTATCCATACTAGAGTATGGATACTAGTATCCATACTAGTATGGATAGTATCCATGATCTAGTATCCATACTAAGTGAAGCAAGAAGGCCTTGGATTAAATCGTACAAATGTTACTAAAATATTTCTGGATGGAATGATTTTATAGCCCCTGAAAAGGGAATCAAAGAATGCTTACGATATATAGTGTCTCCTTGGTCGTCCGAGAATAGGGGCAGTTTACATGAATATGAATAGAAGTAGGGCTTACTATATAGCAGCCATAAGACGATGTATAAAGGAACAATACTCCATTCGAACCTCAAAAGCCTGTGAGGCTAATTTAAATAATAATAGTAACAAATTCTGGAAATTTGTGAAGAAAGAAACGAGTGCTCAGAATACCATCCCATCAACAATTGATGGAGTGTCTGGGTAGGTAGAAATAGCTAAATTTTGGAGAATGAAGTACTCAGACATCCTTAACAGCGTGGGAGGAGTTAATCTTAATGCAGGCTGCAATGGAAAGACATTTGGTGGGGCCATTGATAGATGATCTATCGAATGAGCATTTAAAATATGATAATGATGTGCTCAGTCTTCAAATCTCATTACTGTTCTCATCCATACTTGCTTACAGTTATATTTCTCCAGAGTTTATGAAGGTGTATATCACATCCTTTGTCAAAAATAAATATGGGGACATTCTATCTAGCGATAACTACAGGTCTATTGCTATTGCCTCTTGCTTCTCAAAATTACTTCAGAAACTTTTGCTGCCCCGACTAAATGATTATTTATGGACGTCTCCTAAACAGTTTGGTTTTAAAAAGTCCCATTGAACTGGCCTGTGTATTTATGTTTAGAAGGAGTTTGTATTTAGATATAATTAGTTGAATTACTGACAGTATAATTGTTTTTTGAATATAAACAAAGCATATGATAGAGTGAACCACACTATTCTATTTAAATATTTAGAATAGAGGAATGTTCCACCATATGTTTTAAATTTATTAAAACATAATTTCACTGTAATAGATGGGGGAATGTATTGTCCGAATGTTTTGGTTCCTAATGCAGAGTTAGACAAGGCCCCTTACTCCCTCCTCTACTGTTTAATATATATACAGATAGATTAATTGTTTCTCTTAATGAGGCAAGAGTGGGATGCTGTATAGATGACATGAGATAAATAACTTCGTCTCTACCGATGATATGGTGTTAATAAGCCGTTCGGTGAAAGGCCTGAAACATATCATAAAAATTTGTAAATCATATTCACAGAATCCTATTAATTTTAGTGTTACTCAAACTAAAGTTATGCAATTCCATCCTAAAAGTTCAAACAAACAGCTAATATTATTTTCAAAATGAGAGACGAACCGACAGACCACGTACAAGAATTTAAGTATCACCTCAGGTGCCAGCCAATGACAATGCACAGACACACAATCTGGCCTCTCTCACTAATGTCATCCTAGGAGGGGACTTCAACGCTAAAGACACTAGTTGGTACCTGCACAACCAAAACAACCAGAGGCGCCAACATAGCCACACAACTAAACAGCCTCTTCATTCTTAGCAACACAGAAAAACATACACTCATACCACATCAAGCAGGATACTCAAACTCCTCCCCAGACATAACGTTCTGTTCCCCTCACTAGCAACACATACACACTGGAGAACAGAAAAACAACTGTCATCAGACCACCCGCCCATCATTATTATAACACATTCTACACTCTGCCCCAACAGCCTTAGGCATACTTACAGAAATTACAAGAAAGCTGATTGGGAACAGTTCAAAATACAGACTGAGGAACAATTCACCACATTAAAGAGCACACCCATCATAAACATCAATACAACACTCAAGACATTTAATCAGATCATCAATAATGCAAACAAATACATATCCAAGGGCAACATTAGGAAATACAACTCAAATTACACTAGAGAAATAGCCCACCTCATAAGGCAACGTAACAACCTCAAACATAACACAAAAACACCACACACACAAGCCATAAAATAGCAGATACAACAGCTCAACACAGAAATAAACAAAAACTTAAAGAAAAACAAACAGAAACATTTAGGGAATTCATAACAACACTAAACCACTCCACAGATATATCCAGACTATACAAGATTATAAACAGCATTACCCACTCTAACAGCGGCATTCACACCTCACACGCGGCTATCTGTCGCAGCCAAAATAATATCCCAACATACAACAAGCTAACATTATAGTTAATCACTACGCAAAGATAAGTCTCTTAAACAGAGACAACAACCAGAAACACGCAGACAGACAAACAGCCAGACACAAGAAAACCTACAGACTCGACACGATCATTACACCCTTCAATACAGAGCAGACCACCAAGATCATCAAACACATTAAGAATTCGAAGGCTACTGGACCAGACAACATATCTAACATACACCTTAAACACTTGGGCCCACAGGGAATACTAGCTCTCACAAACATCAGCACATATTCATACCAACACTGTATTATTCCTAACATGGGGAAACAAGATAAAATTATTACACCACTCAAACCAAAGAGAAATCCAACAGAACCAGCTTCCTATAAACCCATTACTTTACTTTGTACATCTTCCAAAGTAACAGAAAGACTAATCTTACAAATCACCAACCCACACCTAGCACTATCGCCTACTCAACATGGATTCAGACCTCACCACTCAACCACGACATTACTCACTAACCTCACGCAGCACATCATGGATGGCATCAACTCCAGACGACCAACTCAACGTACACTATTAGCAACAATAGACATTAGTAAAACATTTGATGCTATCCCACGCTTCCCTCTCATAGACAAAATACTCAACACAAACAAGCACAATAATACCAAAAGGTGGCTGAGCAACTATCTTTCAGGAAGATACTCACATGTCACATTTAATGGCAAGTCATCCAAAAACAAGCTTTTTCAGAACGGGGTCCCTCAAGGCTCTGTTCTCTCACCAACATTGTTCAACTTATACATGCATGACATTCCAACACCCATAGATAAGAAGCTTACCTTATCATCATATGCAGATGACATCACTCTAACATCCACCCACAACAACAGCGACACCGCTACAAATATCCTACAAACATACATAAACAGTATACAAGAGTGGCTCACACACAATACACTCAAAGTAGTGCCCACAAAATCAACCATCACCTTGCTAACAAGTGACACAAAAGAACACCAGAAAACTCCACAGCTTACACTATACAACACCAACATTCCACACACTCACAGGACCAAAATACTTGGAGTCACATATAACACATCATTATCTTTTGCAAACCACATTCAGAACATTAAAAACAAAGGTACGTCAAGACTTAACACACTTAGGGTACTAACAGGCACAAACTTTGGACACCAGCAGGAAACAACATCACTCATATACAAACAATACAGTATATTCGCTCAGTTATGGACTATGCTAGCCCATGCTGGGCACCCATTATCTCAAACACACACATAAACACCTTCCAGACAATACAAATCGACCACTTAGTATCATTACACGATGTACTCAAGCAACACTAATCGAACACCTGCACACAAAAACAAAAATTCTGAAAGTTAAGGAACATTTAGACATGAGGGGAACAAAATTCATGGCAGCAGCGACAACTATCCCACAACACCCTCGTCACTATATGTACAATCATGCCTCAACACCTCGCACCATTAAGGTAATACCAGAGTGAACAGACAGGCATTATAACCAAATACTCCATTCCATACTACGCCCCACAGACATCACACAGTACAGAAAACACATACACACACATACACACCTAACCCACAAAGCACTGACACGACTCGGTCCGAATGCGGTCCTAGGTGCGTAGCCGCCACCCATTGACAGGTCAGAGAGCAGCCTGAGCAGATTGGATCGAGTTAATTTAGCACGATTCCGATGTGGACATCACCCCAACTTACAGACATATAAACACAGACTAAACAACTCCACAGACGACACCTGCCACTTGTGCCAGGACACACCACAAACAATTGAACACAACACAACATCACTAGTGCGCTGAACCTCTGGTCCACTCCGGAGAGGGCGATCGGTTACCTGCGTGCCGCCGGCTTGCTCGATCAGGGTGTGTTGATCGGCTAACCAACAACAACAACAACAACTATCACCAGCTCATTGAGTGATGACTCAGACATAAGGAAACAAATCCTATAGACTGCTGCGTAAATTACTTCCAAATGTTCGCTAATTTCCCTGAGTTAACAAGACGTGCTTAATATATTCTAATGAGAAGAATTAAAAACTCAGACAATCCAATTGTCCAAGCTATTCATCAGTCCTGCTTTATGTCTTCTAGACTGTGGGCCTCTTGATATGAAAGTGTTTGTCTATACAGTAGCTCCACTTAACTTTTGAATTAGCCATTCCATTACATGTACATTTTATTTTTATGAAGCTGTTATTACTAATTTTATTATTTCTCGTTTCTTTACGTGTATTAATTATTTATTATTACATATTATTAACATAGTCCTTTTTTGTTTTAATTTTTTAAAATTTATTGTTTAATAATTAGTTGTATCGTTGATTACCCTGATAGATACTGTACCTTTTTTTTGGTGGTGAGAGGAGATCTGTCTCCTGCTAATAAATATTATTATTGTCATTACCATTATCATAATTATCATTACCATATACAGGGGTTGGACAAAATAATATGAACACCATGATAAATGGCGGTTTTTATTCTTAATATGGAGTTGGTCCTCCTTTAGCCGCAATAACAGCTGCAATGCGTCGGGGAATTGATTCATACAGCTTTTGGACAGTGGCTAGAGGAATCCTGAGCCATTCTTCGAGCAAACCCTGCTCCAGTTCCTCCAAAGACGCCGGCGGTGAGAATCGGCTTCTGACCTGCTGCTCCAACTGACACCACAGATGCTCGATAATGTTAAGATCCGGGGATTGTGGAGGCCAATCCAAGCGTTCTACTTCACTAACATGCTCTTCAAACCAGTTTTTAACGACCCCAGCGGTGTGGATTGGTGCATTATCATCCTGGAAGACGGCGCCGCCATTGGGAAACGGCGTTTGGACCATGGGATGGACCTGGTCAGCCAATATTGACAGATAGACCTGGGCGTTAACCCTACCATGCAGTACTACAGCTGGGCCAAGAGTATTCCACGATATTGCTGCCCAAACCATCACAGATCCGCCTCCATGCTTAACGGTTGGGGTCAGGCAGTCGGGGTCATAAGCATCTTTAGGCTGTCTCCAGACGTAAACTCGACCGGAACATGGAAATAGCGTAAAGGAGGATTCGTCGGAGTAGACTACATTCTTCCACCGGTCCATTGACCAATTCTTATGGTCATTACACCATTTTCTGCGCCGCTCAATGTTGATGTGCGAAAGGAAGGGTTTGGCAATTGCAGCCCTCCCATGGTATCCAGCTCCATGGAGCTCGCGACGTACAGTTCTGGTCGATACCGGGCTTGCAAGATGCTGGTTAAGCTCTGCAGTCACTTTTGGAGCTGTGGTCTTGTGGTTCTTTGTCACAATGCGCTTTAGCACCCGGCGGTCTCGATCACACAGCTTCTTCTTGCGTCCACTATTGCATTTGTCGGTGCTTGTCTTTCCATGGTTTTGGTATGCAGACATGACCATAAAGACAGTTCCTCTGGATACAGTGAACATCTGAGCGGTTTTCGTCACCGATGCACCAGCCATCCGTGCTCCGACAATTTGCCCTCTGTGGAAGTCTGACAGGTCTTTCATAACTGCTAATTCATAATTCACTCAGATCTGTAAAAACAACGTGAGGGTTATAACATGACGTATACACTCTCTGTTACGCATTTAAATAGGTTTGCCAGTCATTTGACCGTTTACTTTGTGTCTGAGCAGTCCGTAAAGATAACCGGTGAAATCGGCGGGTGTTCATATTATTTTGTCTAACCCCTGTATATGTTGGTATTGTCACTACGTGAACTTTTTATTTCCTTTTTTTTCCTTCTTTTTGTAGTGTTAGCTGTGGGTAGTTTTTATTATTACTTGTTCAGTACGTGTCTTACTTTTATTTCTCTTTTATTCATAATTTTTAGCTTTTAATAATTTATTTTTGTTTGATTTATCTTATCGTTTATTACCTTCAAGAATATTGTACTATTTTATGGGATTTATATCTTCCCAATAAAGTTCATCATTATCATTATTATTAGCATTATCAATAATATGACGTAGTAACATGAAGGGTAGCGGATACAATTTTAATACTAAATTTCTAAAGTTTACAATACATAGAAGATAATATAAAGTTTAGGGGCCACCCCGCAGCCTTTGCAGCAGCAGCCGGTGCATCCGCACAGCGCGACAACGCAAAACCGTGACACAGACTGCGTTCGTTTGTTTCCACCGCGACCGAGCTTGTTTGTTTGTTTCCGCCGCGACCGCCTTTATTTGTTTGTTTTACTCAAGTTCAAATATATATATATATATATATATACACACATTTTGACTGCAAACAACACACAGTATAATTAATGTAGGAGAATTACGACTTCTGATTAATCGAGGCCCATGGTGTAGTGGATAGCATATCTGACCGGCAATCGGAAGATCCCGGGTTCGATTCCCGGGTGGTTACCTCATTTTTCATTTGTTCGTTCTCCCTCCTCATCTTGTGCGGAACATTCTTCTACACAAGCGTCGTTCTTTACATATACATATATATATACAGTAAGTCCCAGACTTACGATTTAAGAATGCCCGCGGCAAGCGCGAGTCTAGCCCACTTTACCTTTTAGCCAATTGCAGCGGCGCCCTCTCGCGCCGAATGGTGACGTCAGCGGACATACACTTATAGACGAAAAGGGTTTTTCTTGGTGTTGCTTATCCCCCATTACAATTTGTACAGAAAGTTTTCAAACACCCTGTATATATATATATATATATATATATATATATATATATATATATATATATATTTGTGTGTGTGTGTGTGTATATATATATATAAACTTTGATTGCATTTACCGCAATATATATGTATGTACGTATGTTTGTATGTATGGTAGTATGGTATCCAGATAATCAAGTCTTCCATATGATAAATCCTCAAAATATCCATAAGGAGCAATGGTGAGCCGATCTTGTTGTCTCTCGAGGTTTTACCGAGATAAAATAGCATTCCATCAAAGACTTATCACCCAAAATTCAGAGGCCAAATGGCTTCTCCTTTTATCTCCCCCTTTTTATTTCCCTATCTCCCTGTCGCCACCCTCGCCCTCAATCTGTCATCTTATCTCCATTCTCTCTTAATTCGTCCTCTTTACATATTCTTTCTCGACCTCTCTCCACCCCTTCAGAAAACCATAAAAATTCCAGGTTATATATACGCATATACAGTGGCGATCATAAGTATTCATACAGAGAAATATTTCATTTATATTCTACTTATCTTTTGTACCATGCATAGGACAGTTATAAAAAGTTTACCGTTCGCTTAGAAAATTTAGCAAACAAAAAAATTAGTTCAACTCCACCATATAATGTAAAAACTCAAAGTATTTGAGGAAAATAAAAAAAATTAAAATCCAAAAGTTTTCCTACGTTTACTTACAAAATGATTAAATACTCCGTGTGTCCACCTTATGCTTAAATGACTTCAGTGATTTGTTTTGGGTATTTCAGCCCATTCTTCTAAAGAAAATTGTTGCAGTTTACTCAGACTCGAAGGGTTTCTCTTGCGGACAGTTTTTCAAATGAAATTATAAGTTCTCAATTAAATTGAGATCTGGGCTTTCAGTGGGCCACTCGAGAAGCTTGAAATTCTTTTGTTGAAACTATTTCATGGTGCTCTTACTTTTATATTTTGGATCATGAGCTTGTTGCAGTACCTAATTGCGACCCATTCCAACTCCCGACTGAAGGTAATATATTTTCTTTTGAAGTTTCCTGATATTTCTTCGAATTCAAGATTCCATTGATGACAAGTTTTCCTGGACCAGAAGCACATAAACATCCCCAAAGAAGAAAACTACCACCACTATGTTTAACCCTAAAAAGAATGTTTTTTCGTCTTGAATGCAGGATTTGATTTTCGCCAAACATACTGTTGCTCGTTTTTCCCGAATAATTCAACTTTGATCTCGTCTGTCCACAAAATTCTTCATTTTGATGATCCTTGGCTTACTTTAAACAAGCTTCTTTGTGCGCTTTTCGTAGCAAACGTTTTCTTCGTTTAACTCTTCCATGTATACCATTCTTTCTCAATGTACGACGTACAGTAGAGGGGTGGACATCGATCTTAGACAAGCTTAATGTTTGGCAAATATCACTTGCAGTCACGCGTGGATATGCAGCAGCCATTCTTTCAATCCGTCTGGCTGTACGTTCTGAGATCTAGGAAGGTCGTCCACACTTTGGTAGAGTTTTGATCGTTCCAAAGCCTTTTCATTTCTTTACAACTAGAGCACCCGTTGTAAATGGAATTGGAAGTTCTTCTTCTATCTTCCTATGACTCTTTCCAGTCTCGTGTGCAGCAGTAACAGATATATTTAATAAGATCTGGAGACAGCTCTTTACCACGACGTCCCATGCTTACTAATGGTTTGTGCAGTCATCTGTCTTCCACGGAGATTCGCAGAGAAAATTCTAGAATTCCGTATTGCCAAGTCTCTAATCAGTAAACAGCCAACTACTGATGGAACATGTAAATTTTTCAAGCGTATGGTGAACAGACAAAATACTGAATAATTTTGTAAATAAATGTACGAAAACTTTTGCATTTTTACAATTTTTTAATTTTCCTCAAATTATTTGATATTTTATATTATATGTTGGAGTGGAACTAATTATTTTTGTCTGTTAATTTTTTCCAAATGAATGGTAAACTTTTCCTAACTATCCGATGCATGGTACAAAAGATAAGGGCGAATATAACTAAAATAGTTCTCTGTACGAATACTTATGAGCGCCACTGTATATATATATATATATATATATATATATATATATATATATATATATATATATATATATATAAAAAGGAGGAGATTGATCCAAGGCCAAAAACTACAGGCCAATATCGCTTACATCCCATCTCACTAAAATATTTGAAAGAATAGTTAGACAGAAAATCTATGACTTTTTTGAAACTCAGAAAAAATTCAATGATAACCAACATGGGTTTCGGTCAGGCAGATCATGCCTATCACAACTAATGGAACACTACAACAACATTATTGATTCACTTGAAAGTAATGAAAACTATGATGTACTATACACAGACTTTGCTAAAGCGTTCGACAAGTGTGACCACGGAATAGGGTGGTCCATCATTTCACTTTTTAAAATTTTTAATGGTCCAACGGGCTAATGTTATGTGCATTGGTGTAAGAAACAACATGGTTACCAGTTTTTGGAGTTCCGGTAATATCAAAGCCCCCTCACCCCCAATTTATATGGGACCTAAAAATTTGACTGAGAAAACGAAAGTTTTTCCGCTTCTCTGTGAATAAACATATGACTATATTATTTTTTCCTGGTAATAATATATTATTTTAATTAATTATATATTCTATGGGTGTTACTACCACCCTGAAGCATCATCCCAGGCAGCTTCGCGGCGATGAGCTCGAAATTAGACCAGCTTATCAAGCCAGCTACAGTATATTTCGAGTTGGAACAAATCTGATTCCAGGTCCCCATCGTTTTTTTTTTTTGCATTTATTTTTAAACAAAAATGAATTCCTTTTACAATGATTAAAAAATTATACCAAAGTTTAATTACAGTAAAAAGATAAATACTTCTGCATAACATTACACAATAAACGCTCACTTAACATAATTATACACTTCAGCCAAAGATTTTTTCTTGAAGTCTGCAAGAAGGCGTCGATGTTGCTCTATAACTTTCACCAGAAATTGTTTTTGTGATTCATCATTAACAATTCTGTCTTTGAAATCTTCAATCAGCTTGATTGCTCTCTCGGCAGGATCATTCACAACTTTCATATTTTTGACAAAGTTCTCCATAACTTGGAAAGATTTGCAATTTTTCCAAGAAGTAACAGGTTCATTTAGCCAATCACCACTAGTACCCAAGCATTGGAAAACAATTGAAGAACCCTTACCAACTAACTGACACAGCTTAGTTGTATTTGTTAGCTTAGGGAAGATTGGCTGACCTTTAGGAGGAGGGTGTTGCGGGTTGATTTGGCAGACTTTCTTCATTGACTTTGCAATCAAACTTTTTTCTGCATCTGAAATTTGCCGGGAAAACAAAGCAAGTGGTACTGGTTCCTCAGTCAGATACCATAGCTGACCATTTAATCCCTTAAGAGCACTGGATGCTACATCGTGATCATAATTTTTATATTCAATGAGTTCATTAAAAAGATTTAAATCGTTGACAGGTGCATCACGGGCGACGGAAGCAAGCAACCAAGGTTTTATATAGTAGAGGCAGTTGAATATGCACATTCTCTCTAGTTTTGCTATCATATCTGAATCATACCCAGCTTGATCAGAGAATGCGTACATCTTTGCTGGATACAATACAGATGGCATCCACCTCGCATAGTGTACTGCCCCAGGCTTAGCCCATCTCACACCAGTGTTTGAGACGTTTTCCCCAAGAAGTAATAGAGCAACCTCGGCACATTCTCTGTAGTCGCCTCTGGGAAATAGAGGTGAACTGGCTGAATTAAGTGCATCTTTTAGAAAATCTTTTACCTCAGAAGCTTTGGCTCTCAATTGGCGATTTTTAAATTTTAGTGTTTTTGTTGGTAGTGTTATGTCCAGGTTTGGCCAAATATTTAATCTGAAGCTTTTAAACATTTCATTTTCAGGGGACGTTGTACTTACGAAGAGACTTGTATAGACTGAGCACAAAATGCGCTCGTATAGATGATGTCTGCATGCTAGCCACAGTAATTGAGTCCCAATCATTTCTTCTAGGATCTTACACGCTCCCTGTCTCCATCCAGAATTCGATGCTGTTTTATCAAAAACCATACCGCGAATATTTTTATCGATATTCCATTCAGAGATAGTTCTAAATACACATTCGGCCTGTCTTGCCCTTGCTATTATCTATAGTTGGGATTGATAAAGTGTTGCCTTCTTTTAAACCCGGACAACCAGAAACAATGATTGCCATTCTTTCTTCCTTTTTGTCAGTTGTAGTTTTCAATATCAATTTACTGGCCCAGTGAACAATGCAGTGCTCTGGAGGATTGAATGATGCCGTAAGTTGTTTTGCACTGGATGCTCTTGTATTTTTACATGAACGTTTAGAAGTAGACTTTGACAGGCTCATGTCATGTATATTTATATTTAATTCTGAGGCAACTGCTGCAGCGTAAACTGTTCTTTGGCTATGCGAGAGATTCAGCCTATCAGCCGTGTCAGAAACCATTTGAGAATCGAAAATGCGAATTCTTTTTTTAGGATTTCTTTGAGCCGAAGGTTGAAAGTCGGAATCATTTGATTATTTACTTGATTCATCATTATCTATAGGAATGTCATCATCAGGTGGGATATTCATTTGTTCACCACTGGGTCCTGCATCCATGTCTGCTAAGAGTTTTTCTTTTCTCTCTACGTCATGTCGAATTCTTTGGTTTCGTCTTTCTGTCCGAGTTACATAAGACTTATCAAGGCTGGAGACGTACATATTCCGAATAGTTCTTTGATCTTCAAGGAATTTTATATCTTCGCTTTTGTTTCTTGTTGTTCTCATTCTGTCTTTCATTATTGTTTCAATAGCATCTACTGCCGATATATCCAATAGCATATCTAATTTTTTACAAAAAATATCCTTTTTATCTTGGAAAGTATTCCTGTTTTTGTATTTTTTCAGTGTTTCATACTCATTAACTAAAGTCAGAATCTTTTCTTTTGGTCTTCTGCTTTTGGAAATATCTTGCGTTTTAATGCCAGCTAAGTCCCAGAATTTTTTAACTTTATTAAATACAACTGTTGCAGCCTCTTCTTTATTGTTCATAACCATATCATTTCTTTTTAAATGATAGAAATGCTGAAGTGCATCTGATTGGGATGGTAGCTGGAATAGTCCTGTAGGAATCAGTTCATCTTTAAGATTACCAATAATTGGATCATAACTGCTTTTTCTTAACTTTATATTTAATTTTTTAAGAGTAGCCATGATATTCATTTAAAATAAGATTAGAATCAACCAAGTGAAAAATGCATCATACATATACTATATACACATCATTGGATATCTGAAAAAACCATAAACTATTGGCTTAATCAGCTGTTATAGAACATTTCTATGTATACTATTACGAATAAATAATCAATTTATTCACCAAAATGTGCAAAGTTGATTTCTGAATTAATTGATATGCAATATGTATGCTTTTATTTAAGATTAAATATGATTAATCTTAAAAAAATGCTTAAAAGATGTTTTTACTCAATTTTTACTCTGCAATATAAATTGGGGGTGGGGGTGGGTCTGATATTACCGGAACTCCAAAAACTGGTAACCATGTTGTTTCTTGCACCAATGCCCATAACATTAGCATGTTGGACCATTAAAAATTTTAACAAGTGAAATTATGGACCACCCTACCACGAAATCATAATACATAAACTGAAATATATGGGAATAACAGGAAAAGTAGGGAAATGGATATATAATTTCCTTAGTGAGCGGCGGCAAGTCGTTACAGTACAAGGAGTATCTTCATCAGAATCAGAGGTCCTCAGCTCAGTACCACAAGGAACAGTATTAGCTCCACTACTCTTCATAATCATGCTAACCGACATAGATGAGGACGTTACCAGAGAGAGCACAGTAACATCCTTTGCGGATGACAAAAAGATCAGTAGAAAAATAAGAAACCCAGAAGACATAGGATCTCTACAAACCGACATAAACAGAATCTACAAGTGGACAGAAGACAACAATATGAAGTTTAACACCGAGAAATTTCAGCTATTACGGTACAGAAAAAGAGAAGACCTAAAATCCATGGAATATTATACCTCAAATGGAGAGAAAATTCAAAGAAATTCCAGAGCAAAAGAATTAGGGGTTGTAATGACAGATGATGCGAAATTTGAAACAAAAACTAAGATAACAGTAAACAGAGCAAAGAGAATAACGGGACAGATATTGAGAACCTTTAAACGAAGGGATAGGAATGTAATGATTCCTCTACTGAAAACCCTGATCATACCCAAATTGGAATACTGCTCGGTCCTAACATCCTCATATAAAAAAGAAGATATTAGACAGCTGGAAGGGATCCAGAGAAGCTTCACTGCCAATATCAATGGGTGCAAAGAACTAAATTACTGGGAAAGGTTACGAGAACTAGACCTATATTCACTGGAAAGGAGAAGAGAGAGAGACACCATTATTTACGGCCCGATGAGCTGGCGTACCTGGCTATGTGAGGTGGAGAGCGCAAGAATCAAACTCACTACTTCACCAGGCCAACTCGAGAGGAGGGGCGACAAGCTTGACCTTCGCGAAATGAGAAATCATCGCGCGAAACCTTTGTAATGTTGTAAGGTAAGGTAAGGTGTATATATATATATACACACACTGTATATTGAATAACCTTTATTAATAATAAAATAAATACATTGTTTTTATAATTTACAATGACAAATAGTTGTAAAGCTGGACTATTTATTTTATTTAATTTGGCCCTTAAGCTTTACGCTTTACTGGGCTCTTATTAAAAATAAACAGATAGTTATTATTAATTAATAATAAATAAATAAATAAGTATATAAGTATTATTAATAGTTAAAGTATGTATGAGTCTTAAATTATCATTATCCGTGTGACAAATGCAAAGTCATTATTGAAGGTATTATACAAAGAAATCAGTATTATACATGAGAGATAAAAACTGAACAATCACAAGAAATGTCTAATCCTACTGTAGATTATATGTGAGAAATAAATAAACAATAGTAATGTACATTAATCCTAGCTTTTTATTAGTATGCCATTATTAATCGGGATTTCAACTTGGTTTTAAACGAATTTACATTCACAATATTTTTATATCAGCATTTAAATCATTCCATAGTTTTAATCCAATGAGAAGGGGTAGTTTTTGAGATGAAGACAATCTAAATCGGGGTATAACATGAGTAGTATAGCCGAAAAAAGGTAGAGTGCAAGAATGTTGCAATGTTGCAAGAGATAATGATCAATGTTGCAAAGGGGGCAGGGGTATGCAACAGCTCAATGTTGCAAAGGGGTGTATGGAACAACTCAGTGTTGCAAAGGGGGTTGGGGATGCTGCAGGTGCAACAAGGGGTCATGAAACTTGGAGGCGGCGTTATCCCCCAAGAGAAAGACAGGAGAAGGAAAGAAAGGAAGAGAGGTGTTCACCTGGCTCCTGCCAAGTGCATAATAACGCTTCAGCCGACCCCTAATCAGCCAGTTGGATTAGAAGGCGTAAATGGCTTGTTCAGGTTGAGTTGTCAGATACCACTTTTTATTTTAATTGTTCAGGTATACATTATTAGGTTGCCAGATTGTACCGTTTATTTAATTAATTCTTAAAAGTTGGCTTAGAATTCCGCTAGTAGGTTTAGAAGGCGTAACCAGCCATTTGATATATTTGTTTACAACCAAAATAATTAAATAAAACAACATTACATCATTCTGTTTATTATAAATATATAGAAAATAAATATACATTTGAATGATCAATTAAAAAATAATAATAGTTTAAGAAATATGGACGAGGAATATGCATATAATCAAAAAATATATCCGTCAATATAACAGTACAGGAGAAATATATATATATATATACATATACACACAATTATATTATGGAGATATATAGAAAATAAATATACATTGGAAATGGCCAAAAAACAAAAATAAGAAATAATATAACCATCAACATAGCAGAAATATATACACACAACTAAATAAATAAATAGATACACTTTATCTTCTACCGCGCAACATAAAAAATCGTATATTCATCAATATAGCAGAAATATATACACACAACTAAATAAATAAATACATACACTTTATCTTCTACCGCGCAAAATAAGAAATCGTATAGTCATCAATATAGCAGAAATATATACACACACACACACACACACACACAAATATGTTAAATATATAAATACATTTCACTTTTTTTCAAAATACTAAACTCGCACTTAATCGAGTCTACAATTACATCATTATTGCTCTGCATTACGCACTATACGCGGTTTAATAATATTTCACCGCTTAAAGTATAGGGAAACCTGTACTCGATATGAAGGGCCTTCATATCGTTCAGTACTATTTTTGTTCCCACTTTACAACCGGTTGGTAAGTTATCTTTAAATACGTCTAGAATACAATCAAAAGCGCGCACAAAGAGTTCATCGTTAGCCACATTATTAAATACAAGTTTATAAACACGCCTTTCCAATCGAGGGTTTATTTCTACCGACGCGAGCTTTTCAATCGTGAACTCATCTTCACTCAACATAGCGGCAATTGAAATAATCTTCTAAGTCGTTACGACAACTGCTCGTTATATAAAGAAATAGTTCTTCAGGGTGAACGATGTAGGTGAGCGCAGCCCTGTACCGATCAATTGCTTTGTACCAAAGTTCATGATATTTCAGAGTCTAAACTTTTTAAATAAACGTCCAGCTCTAGACCATTCTCACCTTGTTCAGCCCTACACTTGGTAAACCCATCGAGCAGAGCGGTGTATGCGTATTCAAGTACTGTATCAAAATAAAGCATATCCGTAACACGCGGAATCCGACGATTTCAAACATTCTGTCGAGGATGAAACGGTTTCGCGTAGGAACAAGAGCGTTATTATCAGAAGCATTCTTCGACATCAGCCGTATATCAATGCATGGCCGATCGTTATTTATACATAACTTACATACAACGGCGTATGAGGGGGTATCACTAATCTGCTCTCTTCTTGTACCTACGTTAGCAGGTATTTTATAACGATCTTCACTCCACTTCTCAACTATCACGAAGATTCTATTCATCTCCTCGACACTTAAATAAACGACATTCCGCTTGTTTGTTTTTCTACATTCCGTTTCCAGTACATAGCTAACGGCACCGGATTTACGCCTGAACACGCGCAACGATTTTCTCACGGACACATCGTACGAGGCGTTGAAAATGTTGCTCAAAGGAAGTTCCATCGTATTCGAGGAGCGCACGTCCACTCGGTTGAAGCTCTGAGATAAATATGAGCCGCGTGAGGCACGCAGGTAGGCAGGAACGGTTCGAGGGGGGGTTGACTCACCCTGATGATACTTGAATGGGTTTGTTCGAACTCGTATGATCCGTGAGGTGCGAGTCGCACCATAATCTAATGAAATGTGTGCGGCGCTGATCGAATTGTTGTACCCCATTATATTGGGTAGGTATTTTTTTCCGGTACAAGAATTAATTTCGGTTTTAACGTTTTATCACTACCAGAATACGCACCAGACAGTTTCCCTCAGGATAATTTTCACGAACTAGGCACATTTTATAATGTTTTATCTCTCCTAAACATCTTCACACTCCGGCGCCCTATTTGAGAGGAACATATGCCCATATTTTTCAATTTTGCCTAGCAAACGATACTCGTCTCTAAAGTCTGATAAAAACTCACGCAGGGCACTAGCCACAACTTCACTACGGACCTCATCATGATATACATTAATATAATGGTAAAAATCCTTAAGATTCTCCATGATGACGAGATTCACATTTTCAACCGAAGTGTACGAGTAATCGACATGGTGTAACATGACAGAATACCGCTTGTCATACCACTCATCCACAAGACTCACTATCCATATCTGCTGCTTCTCTTCTGCACGCGTTGTTTCTTTTAATTCACGGTATATGTGAGACTTTATAAAGCTTAGCTCTACAGTATACTTCAATACATCGTCTGTGCAACGAAAGCCTACAACGCTCTCACCAGAATAACCATAGAGTATTTGTACATGTTGCTCCTTCGCACGATCCAATGTGGTTTTAAAAGAGGCAAAGGAGGGGAATAGGAAGTTTTTCTGTATCCACCACATCTTGACACTTTGCTGAATACCATTTCATAAACGTTGAACAAGCAATATTAAAGGATGCCATTACTATTTTGCTTCTACGCGGGCAAATACACGTCTGAGCTCAAGGGCTTACTGCAATCAACTGACCACGCAGGGAATCCTAGGTAGTAGCATGACTCACGTTGCTGGTCTTCCAGTGGGCGGAGCTTAGAACTTTCACCTGTGCATACACACACACACACACACAAAGGAGAAAGTGAAACGCTAATTGAAACATGATTTATTTAATAAACGAGATATTCAAGTTACATATATTTACAAATACGTGTAATAAATAAGTTAACAATAGATACATCAAAGATTATATACAAGACATAAATATTTACAAATACGTGTGATAAGTAAGTTAACAATAGACGCATCAAAGGTTATGGTATCCAAAGGGTACGGTATCATAGGTACCAGGTAATTGGTAACGTTTCCTATAGGTGTTACGGCACACCTTCGTTCCCCTAAGTTCCTTCACGCCCCCCAGCTTCTGCGCCCGAAAATTGTGGGTGCCTACAGTTAGTTGGGGAGGCCGATCGCTCTCATCGTCCAAACACAGTAGATCCTTCAACGATTCAAAGTTAACAACCCGCCGATTCGCATGGTTGAGCGTAATACCCTTTGCCTTCACGATATATTTCATATCCTCCCCCACCCTCACCCGTACCCCATAAGTTTTAGGTCCTGTTGAGACAAAAGAGTCGGCTCGCCGAGGAACTCCCCAATAGCAGGCATGTATTCCCCCTCCCTCTCTGTGAATATCACGCTATCTGTATCGGCATACAATACTCTCCGCCCAAGAGAATGCAATAGACTCCAAAGTTTTACGCGGGCGTAGGCTGTTGTGAAGCTGGCCACAGGTATGTTTGTAACCCTTGAGGTATCTGTGGCCAATTCAGTGTTGTTGTACTTTATTATGTAAGTATTACCTACATTCACGATCTCCATGACCTCTTTATCGGGAGGCATAATCCCAGACTTCACTATAACTTTGAGCCAAATGAATGTTCCCTTTGTCGGTATTCTGTGCAAATTTTCCCCATAGACTGTTTAGACACAACTTTGCACTAAAGCGCTTGCCAGGATTTTTTGCAATTTGGGCACGATCAAGTTGTATACCTTCGCGGTCGCGGTAACGTTGAATATAGGCAGACTTTTCATCTTCGGTGTCAACTCCTCACGGATACCCTGATGCCTCAACCTTATCCTTCAAAAATGCGTTTATATATGGTGTGAAAAGGTTGGGTAGCTTCTGAAACCTCCACACCTCATGTATCTTCAGTATTCTATACCCATGGTGTACGGCTAGGGCCAGCTCTGGACTTGTATATACGCCTCTGATCTTACGCTGGTGGGGTATATGGTTACAATTACCGTTATTCTCTTCCGCGCACTTCACGCACAGGGGAAACATGAGCTTGTGGTCGATAACGATGGGTAAGATTGGCATCCATAAATTGCGTGGGGGGAGTACGTCTACGAAAGAGAGCCCAAAGTAACGATCATTCAAATTTCTTGAAAATTCATTGATGGAGGGCAGGTTAAGTCCCACCAGTTTCTCAGGAGCGCCGACGGGGTACGGATTGTTCTTCATCACGTATGGGTATAAAGAACAGAAATCGTAGTAATGGAGCTTCACACCCTCCGTAGGTGGAAAGTATAGTCTGAATGGATTTGTACGTCCTCCAAACAAACTATCACCACATTTGAGAGGATCCAGCACCATTGAACGCTTGATCGTGTTTATTTCCTCACGGTACACCTCGTCTGTCTCCATCTGTGCATCATATTCATGCTCCCACAAGACTTTGTGAGTGAACTGTGATCCTATAAGTTGATCGTGGGTGCGAGTCCATGCAAGACAGTCGGCACGAGATCTACCGTGGATATCTCCGGCGATTCCGCACTCAGGACGGGGGCATCCATGCCACCAGCATCCGTTAAAGGAGTACACAGTCTTCACACCAGTGACACGGTTTTCACTTAATCCATCAACCCAAAAAACACGACCATTAATCTTAATGGGTACTTCACCCGTGTTGCGGGCGTGCTTTATGTATACACCTGTCTGTTGCTGTAGGTGTATGAGCCAGTAAATAGAATTGTGTCCGTAACTGCGGGGGTTGTTTCGGTGAATAATGGCTAAGGTGGCTTTAGGCATGAAGTTATTTTTGAACACCGTAAAATATAATGACGCGATGATGGTTGCGACTTGCAGCGGATCGCATTTGAAACGGCCTATGTGCATCCTTCTAAAGGCCTGGAAACATACTCTAAGCACTCGCACATCATTCACGCAATAACGCTCACATTCATCAGCTATATTATAAGGATTACGTTCATTAAAACTGTTGTAGTATCGATCAAAGTCTTCACGTTCATCTACACTCATACAATCATAGTTAAAATAATGTTTGGGTGGTGGTGGGCCCACGTAGTTTAAAGTCTCGCAGTGAGGAAAGTGTAAGGGAAATATCCTTTTGAAACTTCAGCTGCTACGCCCATCACCTTGGGTAGCTTTGTTAATTTACAAGGTGTGAATAATAAAGTGTCTTTAAATTGTATATTACCTCTTATTTGCATCTGTATTAATTTGTTGCCTCTTTTCAATGGATCACCTGTAAATAACTCAGAGGATTCGTGCTCAAGCAACTCCTTATAAAGGAATTGCGTGTCAAACTTTGCACCGTTATGGGCGAGAATATACACAGTCATTTTCTTGAACTTGTCGGCTAACTTGACAGCATAGGACACAAATAGTTTCACAGGACTATCGTGGACATTCTTTTTAAAAACGTTTGTCCGTTTACCGCATTTGGTACACTCGTCACATTCGATCTCCATACATTCATCGCAGATAGTCTGGCTCACAAGTAAATGTGGAATTACCTCTTTGGTTTCAGCATTCGTATATGTTTCTTTATCTTAGTATACAGTTATACAGGGTTTGTTTTTAGGCTTGGCGTCTTTCATATAACATACATGTTTTACTCCATCCGCCTTATATTCCTCCTGGCATGTAGGACAGTGAATTTCGTCACATTTGTGCTTAAATTTTCCCCAATTATTCATTGTGTGAAACATACCACATTCACAGATTCTCATTTTCCTGCACGTACCAATTGATTTATGGAGATCAAAACAGCTATTATTGAAAAATGTGCGTCTACACACATTACAATCCCTCTTCTCATCTTCATCTACACGGCTTTCACATTTGGAGCTTTTACACTGTTCGCATACCATGTGACATTCTTTACAATGTTTCACTATATCATCCGCAAACTCGAGGCACCCCTTACACAAATCATGATGCCGTCCATATTTTCGACTTTTATCGTAACTCGCGTAAAGGCACCTTATATTACGGATGGGGAGATACGTTGCCCCTGACAGACCTAAGATAAGTAGGGGCCTTGTACGATCTCTCACACAGTTTTAAAAACATACACAGTCCTACGATGATCATCGAGTCCAAACACAACTATACGAACATTAATTTCCTGTTCTACCATTCTCAGCTCTTCAGGGCTCATATTACAGTCAAATTCAAGTTCACAGTCTACAGCTAGTTTACGGGCACGTTCCACGGCCGTAGGCAGCCAAATTTTTTGAGCCCGTGTATTTTCTACAGTAAACATGCGAGCCAAGACTACTGCTATAAAGCCGCAACCACGATCGACGTTTATATGCCGTCTATAAATAGTTTGGGAATTGAGGTTAAGAGTATACGGTATGGCACTATGACCCGCAACACGGAATACACGATCAATATTTACCGTGAAGTTGTCCATATTGAAGGCTATACTACTTTGAGAGGCCTGCATTATACGTCCTAATATATATTCTACATCTTCAGCCGCCAAACGTCTAAATGGCACTACTACCCAATAATCATCTACATCACCGTCATCTGACCCGAATCCGAAGGACAGACTCGTCTTGACTTCACGCTCGTCGCGGTTCTGAAGAGCAAACTCTACAATACGCTGTACAACCCGGCGTAGCCCGCGCTCAATTCCATTGCTATACATGGCTCTAGGGTCGACCCTGACTCTATACCGATTTCTAGTCAAGGCTGGGGTGGGGGCTGCGGAGCGCACCAACTCAAACGTTATATCATCCTCAACAGAACGAGTCACAGCTGTGGAGGATGAACAAGAGTTTATATTGGATGATGTGGGATTCGCTGCGTAAGACGTTGAGGGCCTGGAGTCTATTATTGTAGACTCAACAGAACGGGGGGCAACTGTGGCGGATGAATAAGGGGATATATTGGCGGAAGGTGCTGCTGGGGGGCTTTTTGCGTAAGAGGTTGAGGGTTGGGGCTCTATTACTGGTGCTTTGCTAACAACAGGCGCGTATTTCGGTCGCTTTATACCTGACATGGGGTTCTCTCCATCATACCTCCGCTTTGAACATGCTACCGGTATCGCTGGTGAGGGTTCTTCGGCAGGGGAGGATTCTGTGATCACAACTACACTGTCGCCGGGGTCATCCGTAATGTCGATGATGGGGTGCTGTACCTCATCGTCATTCACGGTTCTGTGGGAGAAGAAAACAAGATATAAGGAACAGCACTCAAAATTTGTAATATTTTGTAAATGATCCACTTAGGAGTGTGACGTGTTAGAAATGAACTCTGTAGAAAAATTCAGATTCACGAGCCCATCCACATGTATTATATCTGGACCTACAGGATGTGGTAAAACTGTGTTTATGCTTAAAATCATTAAAGAAAAGGGAGAGATGTTCTCGAAATTTGTGCATAAGTTATATGGTGCTATTCGACGTATCAATCAGTGTTGAACGAGTACCAAGATGATATTTTGTTCCACAAAGGTGTATATGACGTTAATTCGTTAAAGGGAAATGAACATCCAGTCATTGTAATTGACGATCTCATGTTGGAGATGGATAAAACGTTTGCCGAGACATTTACAGTATTCTCCCACCATCTTAACATAAGCGTGTTCTTCATCAATCAGAATCTATTTTTCAAAAATAGATACATGCGCGATGTGTCGTTAAATACACAATATCTAGTCTTATTCGCACAACGTGGAGATGTACACAAATTGGGGTATTAGCCAATCAAATGTTCCCGAATCAACGTAAGCACGCGTTACGGATATTTGCTTTGCGACCATCCGCGAAACACGTTTAGAGTGCTTCTAAGAACGAATATATTTCCAAACGAGCCTGCCCCGGGCAATGCAACAGATGTTTATTAAAAATAACGACTCCGACTTTTTAAAATGCACCTGTGAAATCTGTCTTAACGTTATAAATTGCAGTGTATCAATGAAACCATCTCAGAAGGCTCGCCTACGTCGTTACAAGAACATAATACGTGCACTCGCTCGTAAAAGTCAAACTGTAGCGAAGAAAAACGAATTATTGTACAAACAGGAGGGTCATTTCTCCCCATCTTATTTTCAGTTTTGGGTCCTTTACTCACTAGATTAATGTAATGAAGAAAGTAGTAGCGATTCCAAACGAGGTGTACGCTTCACTGCAAAGGAATCCAGACACGGATCTAGATCCCCGTAAAAGCAGACTTAAAAGAATGGAAAGCGAATTGCTAACCCTATTAAACAGTGAAAAAACACATGATGAGAAAAGAATCTTATACCAAGAAGCTCTGCATAAATTTCTTCACGAGTACGAAAATTATAAGAACCCGACAGAGATTCCTGTGGTTATTAGGCACAGCACGGGGGACGATGGACATGGCGACATAGGATCTGTACCCGACGATACAGCTGACCAACCAAAAATTAAGGGATCAGCCACAAAACATACCGAGCATGTATTAAAAAGCACCCTCCACATACATTGAGGAATAAAGGTTTAAGTCTTTATAATCTATTGAATGAGGACCCAGCCATACAATGGACCGATACAGGCGAGATCATTGTGGAAAGATCAAAGGTACACGGGTCGAATATCGTAGACATTTTCCATGATCTGTTGAGAAAGTGGGATAGGCCATCACCATCAGGATGGAAACATATTAAAGCAAGACTACAACAAATAAATGTCCCTAAAACGTTGATAGGAAATCTGAACAGGTTAAAAGACTTGGAACATGCAACGCATGTGGCACAATTGAAGACGCCGTCACCCCCGGCGGTAACACCTTTGAAGAGAAGAAAGAAGAGGTTAAACAACGGTCAACCCTAACCACGTGCCTCTAAAATTCGCAAATGGCTAACGTATTAAGTAAACGCTATTATGACATTTCTAACCCAGCCTCCTACGGCGGCGTAGATAGATTGTACAGAAGTGCTTACGGAGTAGGAAAAAGAGATGTTGAAAGATTTTTGCGGGAGCAGGGCGCTTATACGCTTCATAAGCCTGTGAGAAAAAGGTTTAAAACAGCAGATTTAACAGATATGCAAAGATATTCTGTGTATAACGATGGTTATCGCTACATTCTATTCATAATAGATGTATTCTGTAGATATCTGTGGTTAATTCCTATGAAAAATAAATCACTTGAAACAGTTATTAAAGCCGCCAAAACGCTAATGTTAAAAGAGAACAGGGTTCGTGGCTATTTTTGTACGGATATGGGGAAGGAATTTATAGGCCGTGCTTTTCAGAACATGTTGACAGAGTTTAATATCAGCTATTACACAACCAATTCTATACATAAGGCTTCTTTAGCTGAAAGAGTTGAACGTACCATAAAGGAACGCATGCACCGCTATTTTACACATAAAAACACATACAGATTTCTAGACATTCTGGAATCATTGGCATCATCCTACAACCGCTCACACCATCGCACGATTGGGACAACACCTAACGAAGTTTTAGAAAGAGGTACGCTCCCGAGAAGAGAAGGATCACCAACACCACCACACACTGCGCGCTTCAAAATCAATGATTATGTAAGGCTGTCGCGTTCGGGAATTAAATTCGCAAAGGGTTTTGAGCAAGGATGGACACGTGAGATTTTTAAAGTTAGGGCTATGAGACCTAAAGGTGAGACAATAATGTATTACGTTGAAGATATGAATGGCGAAGAAATCTCAGGAGGCTTTTACCGCGAGGAATTGCAGAAAGTGGCATTTAATTTAGGAAAAAATGTGTTTAAAATTGAGAAAATTTTAGGAAGCAAAGGTTCAGGAAAGAGAAAAATGTACCTAGTGAAATGGCTAGGGTACCCAGAAAGCTTCAACACCTATATAAAAGCTGATGCAAAAATGAAGCTTAAATAGTATGTAACATGGCTCCTAACCATTTCTACGTCACACTCCCGTCCTCCTCCTCCCTCTCTGTACACCCTAACAACACACTAGCCAACTTTGTAACAGAACCCCACGGGCCCATTGAATTGGGTCGTGATTCGTATGAGGTGGGGATATGCGAAATTCAGCTGGACACCCTCTTCTTAAATATTGAATATAAAGAATCGGTTTTTACGATTCTCAGAGACATTGACGAGTGTGAAAAAGCTGGGGTAGCTATGGATATGAAACTATACGTATCGCTCGGACTAAGGTTGCACGGTATTACAGTACAGAAGTAAGACTAGGACAGGGTCATTATGGTTCGGTCGAGGATGTTGTGAGAGACTTAAACGTAAGTTTAAGAAACTTAAACCTTACGAATGATATAGTATACGAAATCGTAAACAAAGGAAACCCTGCACATACACTAATCCTAAAATCAAAGACTAACAGACGTATTAAAGACCGAAGAGTGTTCAAAATTATAACCAATGGACGATATAGCGCAGCCATCCAAAGAGAGACATTTCACGAGGCACAGCATGACTTGTCCAGATTAATGTATCAATTGAAGATGGTGAAATTGGCTGAAAGCCCTCAGTCCCCAGACATGTGCTATATTTACAGTAATAGAGTGGAGCACCAATTTGTTGGGGATACCCAGGCACGCCTGCTGCGCATTGCCCACATCCCCAACCATAGAGTAAGGAGTTTGAGTATTACATATGACAGACCCCATTATGTGAATGTCGCAACTAATTTAATAACCAATATCTCAATATATATAAGAACGATTGAGGGTGAAAACTTCCCATTCGGTAACGGGAGCTTAATAGTGAAGCTACACTTTCAACGCACTGAGTTATAATGGATAGAAAGCCTTTCACCGTCTATCGAGGGGTGAGATACCAGCGCGGTAGTGGATTTGGGTCCATTTTTTCATCCATACTACGTACGGCTGTTCCTTTGCTGAAGAGGGGTGCCAGATTCCTCGGAAGGAAAGCGCTACAATCAGGTCTTAACACTGCAGAAGACATTGGCTGGGGCTAAACCTAAAGAAGCTCTAAAAAAACATTTAAAGCGTACACGGGACGAAATCATCAAAGATGCAAAGAGAAAAATGCGTGGTGGCGGGAAGAAGAGGGCTGTCCGGAAGAAGGGGTCACGTGGTATTAAAGGTAAAAGGATATCAAAAAAGAAGTGCTGTAAGCGAATGAAACCTATGGTTGACCACTTTTTTGACTGATATAAGCTAAGGACATTGATCTCATGAATCATAGTTTGTTTACTACTTGTGAAGAGAGGAGGCACTATTTCTAACTCGTCATGGCACGCTTCATCCACCCATGTAGTTCACAATGCTGTAAATCGGAGCTGTCCCTTTTTGAGATGCCTCCAACTCAAGTTTCTATTGAGCACAGTGACTTTATTACAATTAACCCTTTAAACACAATTAGTTCCACGAGTGCTCCTATAGAATTCGTGATACCCAGCTCAGGCCCTTACTTTTTTTATCCAAGCTGTGTGCACATGCAGGCTAAGCTACGTATAGCCCATTCTTATGGAACGGTCTGCGATGACAAATATGCTGTATACCCTGAAACAAACTTTCTGCACTCCATATTCAACCAGTGTGACGTATATTTAAATCAGGCCAACATATCGTCAGGCACGGGATACTATCATCTAAGAGCCTATCTGGAAAATGTCCTCAACTTTTCCAAAGAAGCGAAGGCTACCTTTTTAAGTGCCGAGGGATATTATCAAACTAAAGACGAAAGTAGTATAAAGGACAAATTTAAAAATTCTAAAAAGAAGATATACGAGTGTTTTGGACGTCTGCACACAGATTTCACTTTCCAGGAGAAGTTGCTTGTGAACGGGGTGGATATGAAAATAAAGCTCACCCGCACGATTCCTGAGATCTGCTTAAATCTGGATGCTGATCAAGAAGAGGGAGCAAAGCCCGTTGTGGTTCACATTATGGACACATACCTCCGCGTACGGCGAGTGAAATTAAGTTCACCCAAACAACTAGAAATTGAGAAAAATTTACTAGACGCTACAGTGAAATACCCTATTAACAGAGTACAAATCAAACTATATAAGGTGCCTGCAGGGTTGGCGTCGAAGCAGATAGAAAACATCGCCCTGGGAAATCTTCCTAAAAGGATATTAATCGGAATGCAGGACCATGCCTCGGTGAATATAAAATATAAAAAGAGTGCCTTCAAATTCGAGAATTTCGGACTTAAAAATATAACTATACGTTAATGGCATTGCTTTGGGTGGAACATTGGATACGGACTATTCATCAGACTCTGTGTTACCTCTTTGTGCGAGAGCCTATTGTAGTGATCGCTGCTACCAGATGTAGTGAACGCCCTTATTTATTTACTTTCTTCATTATTTACGCTTCTTTCTACTTTACTATCGGCTCTTTATTTCATTTATCGCTACACTCTCTTTACTCATTTCCACAATACTTTACGTTTATATTCATGGTAGCGCGCCGAGACGACTATGAAAATCCGTTACAAAACAAAGGGGGAAGAGGTCTTTATTAATACTCTATTTTAACACTTGTGAACGTTTTATTGATTCCGAAAATGGTTTAGTTAATTTAGGGGGATGCGAGTATGAAATTTTACTAAATATATTTACGTCGGAGAGGGGCACAAAACAATTTGATTTTAAGATCACATGGCTCCAACCTTACGCGTATCGCGCCTGCCTCAAGACTGACTCCCTTGGGGTAGCCCACTCTTTGTCGGCCTCTGTCAGGATTGCCAACTTCCCATTTTAAACAATTTCAAACAATTTCACAATTTTTAGTAAATGATTTACATTAAACATTTTAATAATTAATTAAACAGAAATTAATATTCTTAACTAAGCATTACTACACTCGCATCACCCCCTTGAAAATAAGTTTTTCCATTAGTAAAACTTATTAATATCGTTTAACAATGTTAATAAATTTATTCAACAAATTTATATATTTTGCAATTTTTTTTTTTTTTTTCTTTAACAATTCAGAGTTGAGATAGACAAGAAATAATTAGAATGACAAATTCCACACATATATTTTGTATCATTATAAAAACCGAAAACTTTATAATTTTCACATTTGCATAAAATAACATTTCACACTAATAATTAAATTACAACCTGTAACTAATCTATACATGCCAAAAAAAATAACGGAAAATTTTCTTACAGTGGCCACACAAATCTCAAGTTCACAATCTATTCCCGCGATTCCTCATCAACGATCGCTTTACATTTGAAACAGTTATTTGTATAGTTATACAGTTACTATCAGGGCAACATAGAAAAAATAAGAAAAAGTTTACATAAAATACTGACCAAGAGCGCACATACTACTTCACGAAAAACACAACAATTATGGGCAATAATCGCACCCTTTCACTTATAATTTCATTACATAATAATCAGTACATTAATTTGCTGGACGTTGTTTAGATGACACTCCGCACGCTGACAACGGACTTCAATTTTCAATCGCAGCTCTCCTGCTCACTTCGCTAGAATGCAAGGGATTGCATCAATCAACATGCAACAGGGCAGCACGCTATAATGGTTCCGCTCTCTCTCCAATGGCGAAAAAAAAAACAAGAGACGTCCAATTCTAAAAGGATCAGGGGGGGAGATATCTGAAAGCGGGACCACGCGCTGGAATTGGACGGAATTTGCAATTCTAGAAGTCGATGAAGAAACTCGCCTTGTCTCATCTCCACTTTTGTCGGTGAACGCTGCTCTTCCTACGTCCAGCTGAAAGACTCTTCTACTGGCAACAATCAAACGATGACTCCGCCGTAGGCCGTTTCCCAACGAACCTACTGTATGTCTGTATGGACAGTACAGACAGTCGTAGGCACCCGTTCAAGCTCGTGGCTTGTCTACCGCGTGCTACGACACATATTTAGCGAAGCATTCGAGCAGCGTGACCAGCTACTGCCCGAAAAATACCAGTAGACCATCTTCGATCGAAACTTTCGTGTGCCAAGACCCTGCACACGTAAATTTCTCTTCTCTTCCGAAACTGTCCTGCGCCAACTGCATGCGCATTCGGTTCCTCTCTCTCTCTCTTCTCTTCCGAAACCATCCTGCGCCAAGTCCCTGCGCAGTCTGGGTTTCTCTTCTCTCTCTCTCTCTCATTGGTGATCGATCACCTATCCGGTCGACTAAACTCACTGATGGAACTCGGATTCAACTTGGTTGACTCCAAACCGAGCCTTTGAAATTTTGAAAAAAAAAGTTTATTCGAAACGTGTTTCTGCACTGCTTATCATTTATTTCATATTTAATTTATCGAATTTTCTCGACAGTTCACTTCGAAACAATAACTACACATTTGCTCTGGCCAAATTCACAAAAAAAAAATTACACATCTCAAAATTTCGCAAAAATTTAATCAAATCTAGCTACCAATAAGGTCACTTATGGCAGTTACAGCGGAGAAGATAAAAAAAGTCATAAAACGTACAAACAAAATTGTACAGTATAAATATAAAAGCGCCCATACATAGTAACTGTTAGTATAATTTAAGAAATATTATTGTTCAAACTATCGTCAGAAATCACCTCAATACTCTAAATACAAAAGACAAAAATGAACCCCAGAAACTTCATGTCATCCATTCTCTGACAATCATGAACCCTCTTGCTTTGAGGAGGAGCACACAAAGACGCCACAAAAACGTTACTGGCTATCTAGAAGGCTCCATTTCCGAGTGTACACTTGAGCCAATGTTTCAAATGCATTAGTTAACTCCGACTGAAGGTTTAAACAATAATAATTTTCAAAACAGTTATTAAAAAGTAAAAAAAATTTAAATATTACTACCAAAAATTATTTTAATACAGTAATTCCAACTTGAAACGTCAAATTTCATATGAATTGAACTCGCAATTCGCAAATTACATCTGAGATCAACTCTCTCCTTCAACAGAAACCCCAGTATGGTTTGCAAATCACAAAAATCCAGTAATTTATCGTTTCCAAGTGAAACTACAAATTTGCATAGTTATACTAAATAAGAATAGATAATATGCACTCAAAATACACGAACCTACTGTAAACAAAACAAAACATTGCTAATTAAGAGCGGTCGCTTTGTTTGTAAGCGAACCTCTATACAAATATCCCTAACCGAATGAACTGCATTATATCCTAACAATTTTGTAATTTTTCATGCAAACGCTCGAACTAAAAAAAAAGGACATTTTTCATTTCTAATACCCAAATTAAAATATCAAATCAAAACATCCTTTTTAGAATACAATCTAAATTTCAATAAAAATTTTACCATTGTCATTGAACTGGAAGAAAGAAAAATAAAAATCGGCCTACCTATACAAATAAAATTGATTATTGAATGAATTTATAAAACGTAAAGAAAATATATGAAAAGAATTTCTACACAAATTTCTGTAATTCAAAAAAAATTATAATATCGAGATTTAGTAAAATATGTATACCTTAACTCACATAGGTTCCCAAAATAAAAATAAAATTTACTGCGCACTTTTAGACCTATAATTAATAAATTCAATGTTACGCGTGGAAAGCACAATTTAGAATTTAATGCATAACATTTGTGCTTATTAAAGAAAAATCCTATGATTATTTATGTTAAACCAATTAAAATTTTGTTAAATAACTAAAATTTACTACTCAATAGACAATACCGTAGTAACGGTTAATCTCCGAACAATATTTAACGATAGGCCTACAAGAAATCCTTCAGTACAATACAATAGCCATTTTACCAAATATGTCGGAATTGTCGTGAAATGAACGAAAGGAAAGAGAGAAAAAAAATAGATAATCAGCCTACCTACCAAATTTTATGAGTATATAAATATATATAATTATATATATAACTAATATATACGTATAAGTTAATAAGTAAGTATATAATTAATGAGTATATAATTAATGAGTATATAAAAAAAAAAAAAAAAAATAGAAAATTTCACAACACAATTTCTCTATTTCAGTTAAACGAATTCTGCTTATTTTGAAATTTAACACAATCCTATACGGCCAAATCTGACAAATTTAATATGTTTAAGATTATTTTTCGATTTGTCCCTTAAATGTAACGTAATCCTATTTTAGCGCGAAGCGAGCGAAGCAAAAAGCCCGTAAATCTATATAAACAATTATTTAAAATAAGCCTATCATTATAATTTATGTACAACCAATCGAAATATAATCAAAAATCTGCTAATGAAACCCAGAAATTTTTCATGTTCATGAAATGTTTTAGAATACTATATATGTATATATACCTAGAAATGCGGTACAAATTTTCGCTGAAACATTTTGAAAGGACCATATAAAATGTGTATCATACTGTATTTAAACTAACAATTTACTTACGTACAAATTTTTTCTATATTAATCGTTATTATTATATTATCACAATTACTACTAATTCCAAAAGTTTTAAACAAAAAGTAAAAAGGTAAGCTGAAACAGGCATAACAGTGGAAGAGACGAAAAAAAAAGAAAATTGAGTCCTCAGGCAGCACGATAAATTTTCAAAACTATGTCCTCTCCGACCTAATGAACGAAATTTAACGTAATAATGACTCGCACTATTGAGTCGGACAAGTTTTTCTACCGACTCTGTAACGACTAAAATAAGTTTTGAGTCTAGACTCGATCTCAAACAACAAATTTTGACGCGCGAGAATTTTGAAGCGACGTGACTCAGAATAATTTGGAAAACAATGGACGCCATTTTGAATTACATTTATAATGAATTTTAAGGAATGAAAATCGAAATTTGCCTGCAAACGGGGTAAACTTTGCATTTAGATATTTTAATAATCGAAATAAAATATTCATTAACGCTATTGGCTAATATACCGGGTTTGAAGAATTTTAATCGAAATACTAGTCACGTGGGTAAGCCTCATACAAAATATGATGTAAGAGGACCGCCGCTAGCCACCAGATGTAGTGATCGCTGCTACCAGATGTAGTGAACGCCCTTATTTATTTACTTTCTTCATTATTTACGCTTCTTTCTACTTTACTATCGGCTCTTTATTTCATTTATCGCTACACTCTCTTTACTCATTTCCACAATACTTTACGTTTATATTCATGGTAGCGCGCCGAGACGACTATGAAAGTCCGTTACAAAACAAAGGGGGAAGGGGTCTTTATTAATACTCTATTTTAACACTTGTGAACGTTTTATTGATTCCGAAAATGGTTTAGTTAATTTAGGGGGATGCGAGTATGAAATTTTACTAAATATATTTACGTCGGAGAGGGGCACAAAACAATTTGATTTTAAGATCACATGGCTCCAATCTTACGCGTATCGCGCCTGCCTCAAGACTGAAGACTCCCTTGGGGTAGCTCACTCTTTGTCGGCCTCTGTCCAGGATTCCCAACTGTTCCCATTTTAAACAATTTCAAACAATTTCACAATTTTTAATAAATGATTTACATTAAACATTTTAATAATTAATTAAACAGAAATTAATATTCTTAACTAAGCATTACTACACTATAGTAATCTGACCCATATTGCAGGTGATTGTGATGAGCTTGGTAATGGGGTAACGCAGAAAGAATTCATTGATCAATTTAACCTTTATCCGTTTGACATTACACCTGACTTATCTGCTCGCGTAAATACGCATTTAAGCCCACAGCAGAGCGGAAACATCTCAGTGAGTTTGGAATTCACCAAGCCTATAGACGCGCCTATTACTGTACTAGTATATCTCGAGTCGCAAGCCCTAATAGAAGTAGATAGATTTATGAGCGTTATCACTGACTTTTAAAATGGATGCTAATGTGCTTCAGAGAGTAATGAATAGTGAACGAGTCACACGTTCCAAATTTATCGGCGTGTTTGCGAAGAATGAAACATTGAGTTTGCCAAGTACGCGAGAATGCGGTAGTCTTATTGTAAACACAGATGTCATCGGTAATGAAGGGATTCATTGGATTGCAGTCTATTTTAAAAATAGACACCCCTGTACTATTTTGATTCACTCGGTACTCAACCCTGGAGTGACCCTGTTATTGTAAAATTTCTCGCTCAGTTACATATTCCCGAAGTTGTATAGAACCCGTTTCGTATACAAGGATATTTTAGTAATACTTGTGGAATGTACTGCATTTCATTTCTCATGCATATGTCACGTGATAAAGAATTTATAATTTTTTAAAATTTATTCGACCCGTGTCACACTCGACGAAACAATGAAATGGTATGCAGAAAGATAAAAATCCGTTTTTCAATTGTGCGTACTCGTTGTATAGTATAATGTTTTTGTTTGTGTGTATATTTGTAACGTTAGTTTGTATATTCTGTAGTTTAAGATGGTTATTGTACTGATTTCTTTCATTTAATAAATCGATGAAAATATATTGAGTCTTCTTCCCCTCAAAAAAGATCGAAAAACACTTACATTATTTCGATGTGACATTCATTATGCTGACTGTTCAGTATATCCTCCGTATTCATGACACGAGATTCTTCAAAAGATTGTATAACACGTGTCAAATCCTCATCGAACCTTAAAGTAGAAAGAATAATGTTCATATTGAATCTTTTTTAGTAAAAACATATACAGAGCATACATATTGTAAGACAGACCCCATTATGTGAAGATATCTTTGGTTCGCTCAGAGAAGCTCATTTAAGAGGTAATTCCGAATAATATTTATAAAAAAAAACATGCAAAAGATTGCCATAAAAATTTCGATTTTTGCCTAATGGTGCGTATCTAAATGAAGTATTTGACGAGATACTACATCCCTCCATATATATGAAATCATCTTTCTGACAGTTTGTGAATAAAAAATAAAAATAAAATTATAGACACATTTCTATGGTAGTCCCTTGCGTCCGATTGTAAGGAGCGTCATTGCAAATATCATCAACGGTTTGCGTTGGAAATAATCCATCACGGTCAATCGCGTTAAAAAGATTAATTGCAGTCAATGCTGCAGTGTCACCTTCTTGATACAAATCCGGAAATATGTAAAGTTCGTGATCCATGGCGGAGGGAATGTTTATTCACTGGCGCGAAAATAACTACTGTTACACCCAACTGAAAAATATTTCCTTTTATTTGCACAATCACCAAGCTCCGCCCCAAAAGATCAAGAGCAGATGTTCGTAATGATTGGTTGGCAGTGTAGCTGGGTGGAGCTATGATAAGTTTGTGTACCAATCGTAACACCGATATGACGGGTCCATGCTTTGGACGACTAATGGCATCTTTATATTTTCTACAATAGATTTAATGCTCGTATTACCCCTTGCATTCTCCGTCACGACAATATTTGTATCTATACTTGGTTTTCTCCAATCCATCCCTTTATACAATATTGTTCACAACAATATTTTATTATTTTGCGTCCATACTAAATTGAGTCTCCATTTTCGGTTGCAAGTTATTTTGCGTCCATACTAAATCGATCCTCAATTTTTCGGGTGCAAATTATTTGGCAACCATACTAAACACAGCTTTCCCAAGATTCCTGACTTGTGGATTTTTACTTCTCGCATAGATGTGTGAATAAATAACCACCCCACCAGTGTTGAAGCTTAGTTCGGATTCCACGTTAAACTGTAGGTTTAAGGCAGAGTGAAAAGCTTAACCATTGTTACAATTCGGCGAGGAGTTAGTTATTATTATTATTACTAAAGAGAAAAATCTACATTGTTTTTGTGCATATCACATTTTGCAACCACACTATTCCCGGATCAATAATCACTAATGTAATCGAGAGGATTTTATAATAAAGAAATTGTAAATATATCCATTCCTTTATTTATTTAAAAAAAAGAAAAGAATGAACAAAACTCTCTGTATATGATATATATATATATATATATATATATATATACACGAAATAGGTGTACACCTGGTGTAAATGAATTTTGTATTTTAAATGAGTCTATAGTTTCATTGGTACGTTTTATTTCCCACTAACTGTGTACACGAGATAAGTGTACGCATGGTGTAAATGAACTCTGAAGCTGTTCATTAAATACAAGGACAAGAACTACCACAATAAGTAATGCATCCCGTGCAATTTCTGCCACCCCGTGCTGCAGTTTAGTTCGGTTTCCACGTTAAACTGTCGGTCTAAGGCGGAGTGAAAAGCTTAACCATTGTTACAATTCGGCGAGGAGTAGTTAGTTATTATTATTATTACTAAAGAGAAAAATCTACATTGTTTTTGTGCATATCACATTTTGCAGCTACACTAGTCCCGGATCAATAATCACTAATGTAATCGAGAGGATTTTATAATAAAGAAATTGTAAATATATCCATTCATTTATTTATATTTTTAAAAATGAAAAGAATAAACAAAACTTTCTGTGTGTGTGTGTGTGTGTGTGTGTGTGTGTGTGTGTGTGTGTAGGCGTGTGGAAAAATTGTATTTAGTTATTGAATTTCAATTCGTTTAACTGTGGGCCTAAGGCGGAGTGAAAAGCTTAACCATTGCAATTCTGTAAAAAGGAGTTAATTATTATTGTTACTAAATAGAAAAATTTGTCTTTGTGCATATCACATTTTGCGATCATACTATTCCCGGATCAATAATCACTAATGTAATCGACTAGTCAGTAAAGGACCCAAAACTGAAAATAAGATGGGAAGAAATGATCCTGTTATTTTAATGTTGAAATTATGATGTGAAAGAGTGAGCAATGATTCCCTGACGAGATGTATTTCTGATTCGGTTTCCACGTTAAACTGTAGGTCTAAGGCCGGAGTGAAAAGCTTAACCATTGTCAAAATGAACAAATCAGCGAGATGATGTGAAAGAGTGAGCAATCATTCCCTGACGAGATGTATTTCTGATTCGGCTTCCACATTAAACTGTAGGTCTAATGCGGGGTGAAAAGTTTAATCTTTGCAATTCGGCGAGGAGTTAATTATTATTATTACTACATAGAAAAATTTGTCTTTGTGCATATCACCCTATATATATATATATATATAGTGTGTGTGTGTGTGTGTGTGTGTGTGTGTCTGTGTGCGCGTGTGCGTGATCCTCACTTTCTCTGACAAAAATCTGTGTGTGTGTGTGTGTGTGTGTGTGTGTGTGTTAATTTTGAAAAATGTATAATAATAATAATATAACTTTCCAATTCAATAACAGAGATGTTATCTAAGAAGATGATGCCATAAACATTTGCAAGTAAAGACATAATCAACGCATTTAATAAAATAGAATTTTATATATATTTCAGTAGCAAGGGACCAAATTGAAGGAGTCGAGCGAAGGATTTCCCGAGACAGATCGAGTCTTTGAGAGAGAGAAAGTTCGACCCTAATTCTTTCTCGCCAGTTTGCTGTTTTAAAAGGCCTCGGGCTGGACCTTTTTGCTCGATCTCTTGCTTAGCTGCTCCGCTGACTCCTCGTCTCAACACAATGTTAAAACATTATTCTAAGAGTTAATATTTTGGATTCGTTTTAATAACTGAAAGTAAATAGAACGGCGTTTAAATAATTAGTTTCTTATATTGTTAATATTGGTTTTAATAATTGATTCTCTTAAAAGAAGAAAATTCATTTGCTTTAAATTAATATACTTTTGGCATTTTTCTGATTTTCATTCACATAATATATACAGAGGTGTGTGTGTGTGTGTGTGTGTGTGAGTGTATAGATTTGAGAATGTTAATGGAACGATTTCTTTTGCTAAGCCAATTGTTTAGTGAATTTTTAAATGTTAATATTGTGTATATATATATATATATTATATATATATATAAGGAATGACAAAATTAAATAGACACAGTTAATATGATTCTTTCTATATATATCTATATATATACACATATATATATAAGGTAAGGAGAAAGTTGTTCAATGTGTGTGTGTGTGTGTGTATTTCGTCTTAACTATTATTTTGACGATTGTACGTATTATATTATTTTTTGGGCAGTAGAAGGCAAATTCTATTTATTTAATTAATAATCATTTTCTTATTGTCAATTTCGATTTTCAAGAGAAAGTCTGTATGCTTTGGTAACGAATTAAAATAAATGGTGGTATCTAGCAACTCACCTTAATAATGTATATCTGTACAATTAAAATAAAAAATGGTATCTGGCAACTCAACCATCATCTATATAAGACCCGCTTGGCTTCGGAGCTGGTCGTTTGATGATGACAGCTGTTGAATAAAGATCTCTCTCCTTCCCTTCTTAGGTTAAGACAGCTTAGTTTCCCTTTGGGGGGTTAGGACATCCCATCTTGTCCCCCGAAAGTCCTCCTCCGTCTATCCTTTCTCTCTTAGGCTAAGGCAACCCCTTTGGGGGAGGTTATCCTTCCTTCTCTCCCCGAAGACCCCTTTCCTTCTCCCCCTTGGCTCCTTCTAAGCCAACTGGCTGATTAGGAGTCTATAAGACAACGGCCACTCGGCTGAAGTCTTAGTGTGCACTTGGCTCCTGCCAGGTGAACACCTCTCTTCCTTTCACTCCTGTCTTTCTCTCGGGGGATAACGCCGCCTCCAAGTTTCATGACCCCTTGTTGCACCTGCAGCATCCCCCCACCCCATTTGCAACATTGATTTGTTGCATACCTCCACCCCCTTTGCAACCCCTACCCCCTTGCAACCCCTACCCCCTTTGCAGCCCCATCCCCCTTGCAACCCCCACCCCCCTTTGCAACATTGATCATTACCTATTGCAACATTGCAACATTCCTGCACTCTACCTTTTGAGGCTATACTACTAACATGATTTGATCTATTTCTGGTCTGATACGAGTGGATTTCTTGATGAGTTACAAAATATTATAAGTTAATGATTTTGTTCTTACACTTGTAAATAAAAATAAAATGTTCCAATTTGATTACATCATTGAGCTTTAGTAGTTTTAACCCTTTAAATAATGCACTAGAGTGATCAGGGAAATCAGCATCAGATAATAACCTTATTGCTCTTTTTGGGATGGCAAAGATACTGTTTAATGCGTTGTTAGCGGAGTTTCCCCAAACAAGGGTGCAGTACGTTATATAAGGAAGAACAAGAGTATGATGAAGAGTCACTAAAACTTGTTCAGGGACTACATTTCTAAGTTTAAACATTATAGCAAAGCTCCTTGAAATCTTTTTCGCAATATAATTTACATGATGTCTTCACTGCAAATTCTTATCTAGCATTACACCAAGAAATATTGTTACAGTACACTCACTCCTTTATAGCGATTTCATTAACATTTAGTTCACGAAGATATACATTTCTTTTATTAGTAAAAATTATAAAATTTGTTTTACTGGTATTTAGGAAGAGTTTATTGGTGGTCAACTATTTCATTACAATTATGAATTCTGAATTAAATATATTCTTAGCTGAATTAACATCTTTGCAAGAAAAAGACAGTTGTATCATCATATGTCAGGTGAACGTGGAAGGTCATTTATATACGTAGAATAATATGGTCTATTACATCAAACGCCTTACTCAAATCCATAAATATTGATATCATTATTTCTTTGTTCTCTTTAGCTATATTTGCATTTCCCATAAGATTTAAAATAGCCATTTCCGTTGTTTTATTATTACGGAAGCCAGATTGATTTGGAGATGAAAAATTGTAGGATTCTAAATATCGCTGCATTCTACTTTTTAAAATTTTTTTAAAAACTTTGCTGAACACAGATAATGAACACACCGGCCTGTAATTTGTAGTAATTTGTAATTTGCTAGTTTAGGATAACTCCCTTTTAAAATGGGTGTTATACAATCAGTTTTTAGCATTGATGGGAATATTCCTTTGGAAATACTTGATTAATAATTTTAGCCAAAGTTACAGATATCTTATCTTTAACAAGTTTCAATATAGGTACAAGGATGTTATGAATGTTAGTTATTTTTTGTATTTTTTAACCCTTTAAGCACCAGCAGGCAAATTTTTAGCGTTTACTAAAATGTAGTTAAAGACCAGGTCTCTGGTAGTAAATATAGGAACTAATTTGATTGACGTTATCTAATCCATTTGTTCAAAGTATTACCTGAATTAGTCATTTAGAGAGAGGATGATCGTGAATGTAAATACTACGCACAGGGTTTACAAGCACATTCACCTTGTGTCTACAAATTGCTACAGCCATTATTAAATGAATATACAGTGTATAAAGCTGGAAAGCATAATTAATTGAGTATACGAAAGGAAATATTATTTTTATACACAGTTTCTAAAAATAAAATTCAAAGGTAATTTGTCAGGTATTTACAGCGGTAGTGTTGATATTTTTATAATTTAAAAAAGTATGTACTTTTTGCTTTCAGAAATAAAAATTTTTATTATAAAAAAATAAAGCATTTGGAAGGGACGCCAAGATTGACCAAACGGGGCGCCAAATTGACAAAAAAGGGCGCCAAATTGAGCAAAGGGGGCTGCGGCCCCCATCGCCTTCCACGTAAATCCACTAGTGCCACCCAGCTCACTAAATTAATTTTTTTTTGTTCCTGTTACCGCTACTGAGGTCCGGAATATTATTGGTAAATTAACCATGTTAATTTTCAATATCTTCCGACTTTACTTAAAGCAATTGGCATCACTGAAGTCTTTAAGTATAATAATACTGTTAAATCATGCCTAATAAAGAATAGCCCGGATAATGCCGTTGGTTGTGAGTATTCGATCGGATGTACACAATGTAACTCAGTATATATAGGCCAAACGGGTAAAACGTTAGATATTAGGGTAAAACAGCATAAATATACGTGTAGAACAACAAATAATTCTAATGCATTGTTTAACCATATGTATAGATGTAATCGTAGTATCAAGTGGGATAGTTCTAAAGCGCTCGTTAAAAACAGAAATATAATTGAAAGGAATATTCTAGAATGTGCAGTTATCCAATTTAAAAATAATTTCAATAACATTGCGGGAATGTATAAAATTTACAATATCCTTTTTAAATTCCTTCTGCCTCTCATTAAGTCTTGTTAATTATGTGCTAATCTTTTTGTTTCCGCCCCGCTGTTTATATATTTTGGGCTTCTTGCCTGCTCCCGTCAGTCTGTAACGAGGTGTACTTCTGAATACACGAAAGGACTTGGAATCATTTTTCTTTTTCCCTGTACGGTTAGGTCATTCATTCATTTCACGTGTTTAATTGTGAAATTCATCCCATATATATATATATGCTGTATACTTTTTTAATGCAGAAAGGTGGGCCCCTCCAGAGAAGGAGAATGCTGAATGCTGAAATCAAGGTCTCCGAGGCTCAACGATACCATTTTATATATATATATATATATATATATATATATATATATATATATATATATATATATACTGTATATATAGGGTGATTAAAAAAATGTTAACACTTATATGGGGTTTTATTTTTTATTTCCAATTTATTTGTAAACATTTTTTGTGGTGCAAACAGTGCTTCATACAGTCTCTAGTTGCTGTCCACGGATATCTATGCATGTATGAAAGCGGTCAAACATTGCTTCCAGAGCCCTAAGGCACATCTCTGGTGATACTGATTGGATGACATCTGTGATTCTTTCCCATTTAAGTGTTAATATTTTGTAAATAACCATATATATATATATATATATATATATATATATATATATATATATATATATATATACACATATATATAATATATATATATATATATATATATATATATATATATATATACACGAGGTCTTTTCAAAAAGTATCGGAAGAGGGAGTTTATTTTAAAACAAGTTGACTAATAGGGTTGAACTTCATTGTGTAGCTTCAGTTCACTGTGTTGAGCCGATAAAGTTAAACGTGTTTTGTTTCGAGGCGATTTCTTCACGTCACTTTTTTTTTCATTGTGAAGGTGTTTTACACTATGAATATGCTCCACAGGGGACAAACAATCAGCAAGGAATTTTACATTGAAGTTTTGAGACGTTTACGTGAAGCAGTTCGGAGGAAACGGCCGCAGGAAGTGAGTGTCTGGAGACTGGATGTTTCATCACGATAACGAGCCATCTCACTCGTCGCAACTTGTCCTGCAATTTTTGCCCAAAACTAATACCCCTGAAGTACATTTTTGTTTCTGAAACTCAAACAAACCCTAAAAGAACACCGATTCGATGATGTTGAGGCCATTAAAAGAAAGTAGAAAAGGAAGACTGTGTCGTGTTTCCAAATTAAAGGCTAGACAGGGAACATCCTTAACCCTGAAAGAAAATAGTTTTGTTGTGAGAGGACCAAAACTGTTTAATCAGCTGCCCAAAGACCTAAGGAACACGAGTGGGGTTAGAGAAAGTGAGGACCACGACCACACATACACACACACACACACACACACACACATTATTGATTTTAAATCACTGTTATAAATGATAATTATCAGAAATCAACTTAAAGGGTTTGCATCAGAAAATCGGTCAGACGCAGCGCTCAACTCAAATGATGCATACAATTGTCCTAACTTTTGTATTATTATTATTACGTGCGGTGATTTTACGAAGTTGAAACTTATCCCCCCTCCTCTCGAGTTGGCCTGGTGAAATACTGAGTTGACTCCTTTTACTCACCACTTCACATAGGTATACCCGACTCATCGGGGCTTGTTTTGTACCATGCGTCTAATATTCTTTTACACTCCATAGATTTTAGTTCCTACTTTTTTTTCCGTACTGTAATAGTTGAAATTTCTCAGTGTTAAGCTACATATAAAAAAACAAGCGACTTCTCCTAAAACGTACCATATTATTATCCCTGTCCCATCCTTCATGCATTAAAAAAGTTCTACTTTATTGGTAACCTTCGATTAGCATCCCCCCGAACTGTTCATTTTGACGAGGGTCAAGCTTTTCACTCCGCCTTAGACTCTCAGTTTAACGTGGAATCCGAACTACGCTCCAACACTGGCGGGGTGAAATTACAATGTCATCGCCCGGACTCGATCTCTCAATCAGCACCCCAGCGTCTTAACTACTAGGATACCTAGGGTGCCCACTTATCTACCAACCCAAGCAGACACTCATTTTCATGAGCTAAACACAATTTAATCACACTCCTACGCGAGAATTGGCAAGTAGAAAGTCAAGCCGAATACATTAATCAAAGTTGGATTAATATCCTTTTAGGTAGATTTCCCAGGGCTATGTTTTCTATCTATTTCGATGCCAACCCTGCTGGCACCGTGTATAGTTTGATTTGTACTCTGTTAATTGGGTATTTTACTGTGGCGTGTAGTAAATTTTTCACAATTTTTATTTGTTTTGGTGAACTTAATTTCACGCGCCGTACGCGAAGCTATGTCTCCATAATGTGAACCACAAAGGGTTTTGCTCCCTCTTCTTGATCAGCATCCAGATTTAAACAGATCTCAGGATTCGTGCGGGTGAGCTTTATTTTCAAATCCACCCCGTTCACAAGTAACTTCTGGAATGTGAAATCTGTATGCAGGCGTCCAAAACACTCGTATATCTTCTTTTTAGAATCTTTAAATTCGTCCTTTATACTACTTTCGTCTTGTCTTTAGCTTGATAATATCCCTCGGCACTTAAAAAGGTATCCTTCGTTTCTTTGGAAAAGTTGAGGACATTTTCCAGATAGGCTCGTAGATGATAGTACCCCGTGCCTGCCGATATGTTGACCTGATTTAAATATACGTCACACTGATTGAATATAGAGTGCAGAAAGTTTGTTTCAGGGTATACAGCATATTTGTCATCGCAGTCCGTTCCATCAGAATGGGCTATACGTAGTTTAACGTACATGTGCACACAGCATGGGTTAAAAAAGTAAGGGCCTGAGCTGGGTATCACAAATTCTATAGGGGCACTCGGGAAACTGATTGTGTTTAAAGGGTTAAGTGTAATAAAGTCACTGTGTTCGATAGAAACTTGAGTTGGAGGCATGTCAAAGAGGGACAGCTCCGATTTACAACATTGTGAACTACACGGATGGATGAAGCGTGCCATGACGAGTCAGAAATAGTGCCTCCTCTCTTGACGAGTAGTAAACAAACTATGATTCATGAGATCAATGTCCTTAGCTGATATCCGTAAAAAAAATGGTCAACCATAGGTTTCATTCGCTTAGAACACTTCTTTTTTGATATCCTTTTACCTTTAATGCAACGTGATGGTAATTCCTTCTTCCGGACAGTCTTCTTCCCACCACCACGCATTTTTCTCTTTGCAACTTTGATGATTTCGTCCCGTGTACGCTTTAAGTGTTTTTAAGAGGTTCTTTAGGTTTAGCCCCAGCCAATATGTCTTCTGTAGTGTTAAGGCCTGATTGTAGCGCTCTCCTTCCGAGGTATCTGGCACCCCTCTTCAGCAAAGGGACAGCCGTACGTAGTATGGTTGAAAAAATGGACCTAAGTCCACTACCACGCTGGTGTCTCACCCCTCGATAGACTGTAAAAGGTTTTCTGTCCATTATAACTCAGTGCGTCGAAGTGCAGCTTCACTGTTAAGCTCCCATCACCGAATGGGAATTTTTTTCCCTCAATCGTTCTTATATATATTGAGATATTGGTTATTAGATTAGTTGCGACATTCACATAATGGGGTCTGTCATATGTAATACTCAAACTCCTTCCTCTATGGTTGGGAATGTGAGCAATGCGCAGCAGGCGTGCCTGGGTATTCACAACAAACTGGTGCTCCACTATATTGCTGTAAATATAGCACATGTCTGGGGGTATATAGCCAGCATCCAATTTCTCCAATTTCATCTGATACATTAGGCTGGACAAGTCATGTTGTACCTCATGAAATGTGTCTCTTTGGAAGGCTGATCGATATCGCCCCTCGGTCATAATTTTGAACAATCTTTGGTCTTTAATATTTCTGTTAGCCTTTGATTTTCGGATTAGAGTATGTGCACGGTTTCCTTTGTTTACGATTACGTATACTAAATCAGTCGTAAGATTTGAGTTTTTTAAACTTACGTTTAAGTCTCTCACAACATCCTCAGCCGCACCATAACGGCCCGGATCTAGTGTTACTACTGTACTGTAATACCGTGCAACCAAAGTCCGGGCGATATGCATAGTTTCATCCCGAGTTACCCCAGCTCTTTCACAATTATCAATGTCTCTAAGAATCGTAAAAATGGTATCTTTACAATCAATATTTAAAAAGAGGCTGTCTAGCTGAATTTCACATATCCCCACCTCATACGAATCACGACCCAATTCAATGGGTCCATGGAGTTCTGTTGCAAAGTTGGCTAGTGTGTTGTTAGGGTGTACAGAGAGGGACGAGGAGGACGAAAGTGTGACGTAGAAATAATTAGGAGCCATGTTGCAAACTATTTAAGCTTCATTATTGTATCAACTTTTAAATAGGTGTTGAAGCTTTCTGGGTAGCCTAGCCATTTCACCAGGTATATTTTTCTCTTTCCTGAACCTTTGCTTCCTAAAATTTTCTCAATTTTAAACACATTTTTTTCTAAATTAAATGCCACTGTCTGCAACTCCTCGCGGTAAAAGCCGCCTGCGATTTCTTCCCCATTCAAATCTTCAACGTAATACATCATTATCTCAACTTTCGATCTCATAGCCCTAACTTTAAAAATCTCACGTGTCCATCCTTCCTCAAATCCCTTCTGAATTTATTTCCCGAACGCGACAGCCTTACATAACACTAGGCAACAAATTTCAACTTTTTTTTTGTTACAGACACGTGAACTACTGATTCCTACTAAAGCGGTGATGCTGATTTCAGATCTGATATCAAAATTTCTCTATCACGTCCAGATTTTGTGTAACCGAAAACCCCTATTTTTCATTTTTTTTCTCACCCGCTTCTATTACGAAAGCCGTCTAAGCTACTTTTCCGTGCCACGTTTTATGTTAAGCATACTTAAATAATTAGTGAACAGGGATGTCTTTCCTCCTTTATTCTGGCTTAAGACAGAAAGCGGAATTCCGCTGGCGGAGTTACCACCCCTGCGCCCAACCATCCACCCAAAGCGCGTTAGTATTTTGTTGTTACTACTGAAAGGCAAATTCATGTTCTTAAGTGAAACTTTGGTGTGTCCTCTTCCTTTGTCGCTTGTAGGATGACGAGCTCTCCTTCTGCAGGAACCAACAATAATCTCCCATCATATTTGGGTTGAAATTACCTTGGTATCTGTTTTCCATAACTGAGATCTGTTGGTGGAAGCGCTCACCATGCTCGTCACTTACAGCCCCAAGGTTGGCCGGGAAGAAGTCAAGATGAGAATGTAAAAAATGAATTTTCAAAGACATTCTGCATCCCATTATTTCATAAGATTTAAGCATGTTTTTACGAGTTTACGGTGGTTTTCAGCTTTGTGGTTTCCAAGAAAATTTTTGACAACTTCAACGAAAGATGTCCATGCTCCTAGTTCATTCTCATTTAGGTTAGATGGAAACGATGAGTCGTGGATGACACTGCGGATCTGTGGTCCAGTGAAAACTCCAGCTTCTAGCTTAGCATCTGTCAATATTCCTTTGAATTTATCCTTTAAATATTGGAAACCACTACCTTGATGATCCATACCCTTCACGAAATTTTTCATAAGGCCAAGTTTAATGTGAAGTGGTGGAAGATGTACTTTCTGAGGGTCAATAAGTGCTGGGTGTTTCACATTGTATTTACCAACAACATGTTCAGTTCTAGATGGCCAATCATGTTTTTTGTAGTGGTTCTTGTCATCTCTGCTGTTCCATAGACACAAAAAGCACATATGCTTTGTGTAGCCCAACTGTAACCCAAGAAGTAATGATACAACTTTAAGGTCGCCACAAATATTCCATGTATGGTCCTTATATTTGATGAGTCTTAGCAGCAGTTTCATCGATTCATAAGTCTCATTAAGGCCAGTGGCATGTGCTACAGGTATTGAAGGTTTTTCATTGCCGTTGTGCAGTAATACAGCTTTAAGGCTAGCTTTACTAGAGTCAATGAACAGTCTCCATTCTTTTGGATCATAGCAACAGCCAATCCCTTGCATCAGACCACTGATATCGTGGCAGAAACAAACGTTTTCTTCCTGTAAGTAAAATGATGAAAACTGCAAATGGCGATGGCGGAAATGGGAAACTTGGTGTTTGGTTGGAGAAGATTAAATTCTTGAAGTCTTGAACCAAGCAACTCTGCCTTTTCTTTTGGTAATTCCAAATCGCGCACTAAGTCATTTAACTCCGCTTGACTTAACAAATGTGGGGAAATATTTGCATCTGGAACATATATGCCATCGTTCCCTGTTTCTATATCACTAGCAGAATCTTCAGATGAACTGCTGTCTGTTATCGTTGCTGGTGGAACTGGTGGTGGATTTGTTTCATCATGTGGTATATATAGTTGGCAAAAAAAATTGCTTTAACCTTGAAAAGCAAGTTTCATATTATTGGCATTAAGCCGATTAAAACCAAAATCTGGACGTGGTAGAAAATTTTACTAAAAGTGATTTGCATTTTACACAAAATCTAGACGTGATAGAAAAAATCTAATTATAGATTTGAAATCAGCATACCGAAATTAGCTAGGAGCACCTATTTGGTCTTCTGTAACAAAACCTTTGTTGCCTAGTGTAATCATTGATTTTGAAACGCACAGAGTGTGCTGGTGGTGGTGTTCCATCTCTTCTCACCTCTGGGCGCGTACCTCTTTCTAAAACTTCGTTAGATGTTGTCCCAATCGTGCGATGGTGTGAGCGGTTGTAGGATGAGGCCAATGATTCCAGAATGTCTAGAAATCTGTGTTTTTATGTGTAAAATAGCGGTGCATGCGTTCCTTTATGGTACGTTGAACTCTTTCAGCTAAAGAAGCCTTATGTATAGAATTGGTAGTGTAATAGCTGATATTAAACTCTGTCAGCTTGTTCTGAAAAGCACGGCCTATAAATTCCTTCCCCATTTCCGTACAAAAATAGCCACGAACCCTGTTTTCTTTTAACATCAGCGTTTTGGTGGATTTGGCAACTGTTTCAGGTGATTTATTTTTCAGAGGAATTAGACACAGATATCTAGAGAATATATCTATTATGAATAGAATGTAGCGGTAACCATCGTTATACACAGAGTATCTTTGCATGTCTGTTAAATCTGCTTGCCAAATAGAGTCAATCGAAGCAGCTGTTGTCTTGGCTGTTTTAAACATTTTTCTCACAGGCTTATGAAGTGTATAAACATCCTGCTCCCGCAAAAGTCTCTCAACTTTTTTTTTCTACTCCGTAAACACATCTGTACAGTCTATCTACGCCTCCGTAGGAGGCTTGGTTAAAAATGTCATAATAACGTTTTCTTAATATGTTAGCCATTTGCGTATTTTAGAGGCACGTGGGAAGGATTGACCATTGCTTAACCTCTTCTTTCTCCTCTTCAGAGGTGTTACCGCCGGGGTTGATGGCGTCTTGAATTGTGTCACGTGCGACGCATGTTCCAAGTCTTTTAACTTGTTCAGATTTCCTATCATTGTTTTGGGGACATTTATTTGTTGTAGTCTTGCTTTAATATGCTTCCATCCTGATGGTGAGGGCCTATCCCATTTTCTCACCAGATCATGGACGATGTCTACGATATTCAATCCCTGTACCTTTGCTCCTTCCACAATGATCTCACCTGTATCGGTCTAGTTTATGGTTGGGTCCTCATTCAATAGATTATAAAGACTTAAACCTTTATTCCTCAATGTATGTGGGAGGGTGCTTTTTAATACATGCTCGATATATTGTGTGGCCGATCTATTAATCTCTGGTTGGTCAGCTCTATCGTCGGACACAGGTCGTATGTCACCACGCCCATCTTTCCCCGTTCTGTGCCTAATAACCACGGGCATCTCTGTCGGATTCTTATAATTTTCATACTCGTGAAGAAATTTCTGCAGAGCTTCTTGGTATAAGATTCTTTTCTCATCAGGTGTTTTTTCACTGTTTAATAGGGTTAGCAATTCGCTTTCCATTCTTTTAAGCCTGCTTTTACGGGGATCTAGATCCGTGTCTGGATTCTTTGAACTTTGCAGTGAAGCATACACCTCGTGTGGAATCACTACCACTTTCTTCATTATATTAATCTCGTCAGTAAAGGTTCCAAAACCAAAAATAAGATGGGGAGGAGTGACCCTCCTCTTTGTACAATAATTCGTTTTTTCTTCCCTACAGTTTGACTTTTACGAGCGAGTGCACGTATTATGTTCTTGTAACGACGTAGGCGAGCCTTCTGAGGTGGTTTCATTGATACATTGCAATTTATAACGTTAAGACAGATTTCACAGATGCATTTTAAAAATTCGGAGTCGATATTTTTAGCAAACATCTGCTGCATGGCCTGGGGTAGTCGATGATAGATTTTTATTAATTCATGGTATTTCTTTAGCCTCTTTGTCATTCTGGAATATATACCGTTTCAGGCTCGTTTGGAAATATATTCGTTCTTACAAGCACCCTAAACGTGTTTCGCGGATGAAGGTCGCAAAGCAAATAACCTTAACGCGGGCTTGTAGCTTCTTTATAAACTTCCACAAACGCCTTACGCTGATTCGGGAACATTTGATTGGCTAATACCCCAATTTGTGATACATCTCTACGTTGTGCGAATAAGACTAGATATTGTGTATTTAACGACAAATATCTCGGTAAACGTTTTATCCATCTCCAACATGAGATCGTCAATTACAATGACTGTATGTTCATTTCCCTTTAACGAATTAACGTCATACACACCTTTGTGGAACAAAATATAATCTTGGTACTCGTTGAACACAGTGATATTTCATGCATAAATTTTGAGAATATATCTCCCTTTTCTTTAATGATTTTAAGCATAAACACATTTTACCACATCTTGTAGGGCCAGATATAATACATGTGGATGGGCTCGTGAACCTGAATTTTTCAACAGAATCCATTTCTAACACGTCATACTCCCAAGTGGGTCATTTACAAATATAATAAATATTTAAGTGATGACCCTTATATTCTACAGTGTTTCTTTTCGCTTCTCCCACAGAACCGTGAATGACGATGAGGTACAGCACTCCATCATCGATATTACAGATGACCCCGACGAGAGTGTAGTTGTGATCATAGAATCCATCCCCGCTGACGAATCCTCAGCAGCGATACCTGTAGCACGCGCCAATTCAAAGCGGAGGCACGATGAAGAGCCCACCACGTCAGGTATAAAGGGCGCCAGGATTGCGCCGGTTGTTAGACCACCAGTAATAGAGCCCCAACCTTCTACGTCTTAGGACACAACCCCCACAAAATACCTTCCTCAAATATACCCACTTATTCCTGTTCAATTCCGGGTACATCCTCCACAGCCACCGCAGCTTTTCGTTCTGTTAAGGATGGCATAACATTTGAGTTGGTGCACACCGCTACCCCAACCACAGCCTCGACTAGAAATCGTTACATAGTCAGGGTTGATCCTAGATCCATGTATAGAAATGGTGTTGAACACGGATTACGGCGCACAGTTGAACGTATTGTAGCTGCAGAACCGCGACGAACGTGAAATCAGGACGAGGCTGTCCTTCGGATTTGGGTCAGATGACGGAGATATAGATGATTTTTGGGTAGTAATACCGTTCAGACGTTTGGCAGCTGAAGATATAGAGTATATATTAGGCCGTATAATGCAGGCATCTCAAAGTAGTATAGCCTTCAATATGGAAAACTTAACTTCAATTCTTAGGCTATTTATAGACGGCATATAAATGTCGATCATGGTTGCGGCTTTATAGCAGTAGTCTTAGCTCGTATGTTTGCTGTACTAAATACACGGACCCAAAAAGTTTGGTTGCCTACGGTAGTGGAGCGTGCCCGTAAACTAGCTGTAGACTGTAAACTCGAGTTTCACTGTAATATGGGTCCTGAGGAGCTGAGAAGGGTAGAACAGGAAATGAATGTTCGTATAGTTGTATTTGGAATGGATGATCGTCGCAGAACTGTGTATGTTTTTTAAAGCAGTGTGAGAGATCGTACAAGACCCCTACTTATTTTAGGACTGTCAGGGACAACATATCTCCCCATCCATAATATAAGGGACCTTTACGCGAGTTATGATAAAAGTCGAACATATGGAAAACATCATGATTTGGGTAAGGGGTGTATCACATGGTATGTGAGCAGTGTAAAAGCTCCAAATGTGAAAGCCATGTAGCTGAAGCTGAGAAGAGGGACTGTGATGTGTGTAGACGCACATTTTTCAATAATAACTGTTTTGAGCTCCACAAATCAATCGGCACGTGCAGGACACTGAGAATCTGTGAATGTGGTATGTTTCATATGATGGATAATTGGGGGGAATTTCAAGCATAAATGTGATGAAATTCACTGTTCTACATGCCATGAGAAATATAAGGCGGTTGGAGTAAAGCATGTATGTTATATGAAAGATGCTAAGCCTAAAAATAGCCCTTGTATAACTGTGTACTACGATATAGAAACATACACGAACGCTGAAACAAAAGAGGTTATTCCACATTTACTTTTAAGCCAGACTATTTGTGATGAGTGTATGGATATCGAGTGTGATGAGTGTCATAAATGTGGTAAACGGACAAACGTTTTTAAAACGAATGCCCACAATAGACCTGTGAAACTCTTTGTGTCCTATATTTTCAAGTTAGCGAACAAGTTAAAAAAATGACTGTGTATATTCTCGCCCATAACGGGGCAAAATTTGACCCACAGTTGCTTTATAAGGAGATGCTTCAGCACGAGTCATCTGAGATATTTACAAGTGATCCCTTGAAAAGAGGCAACAAGCAAATACAGATGCAAATAAGACGTACTGTACAGTTTAAAGACACTTTATTATTCACACCTTGTAAATGAGCAAAGCTACCCAAGGTGATGGGCGTAGCCGCTGAAGTTTCAAAAGGATATTTCCCTCACACATTCTTCACTTGCGAAACTTTAAATTACGTATGACTACCTCCACCCAAACATTACTTTAACTATGAATGTATGAGTACAGATGAACGTGAAGAGTTTGACCGATAATACAACAGTTTTAATGAATCTAATCCTTATAGTATAGCTGATGAATGTGAGCGTTATTGCGTGAATGATATGCGCATGCTTAGAGTATGTTTCCAGGCCTTTAGAAGGATGCACATAGGCCGTATCAAATGCGATCCGCTGCAAGTCGCAACTTCATGCCTAAATACACCTTAGCCGTTATTCACAGAAACAATCCCCGCAGTTATGGGCACAAGGTTATTTACTGTCTCATACACCTACATACACCTCCCCTATTTGTTGCATAACCCTTTTGCAACATCTTGCAATAGTGATCAACATTTGCAATTGCATTGTAACATTCCTGCACTCTCTATTTTGCGCCCATACTACTCATCTTGTATATACTCTATACACACACACACACACACACATACACACTTATCTTTACAAGTTTCCATTATTTCATTACCATTTATTTACATATAAATATGAAGCTGACGTATTGTATACAAATACTCCGAAATCTATTCGCTTTTCTGCGCTATCGCAAACAGTTCTCGTCAGCCAATCGTTGACGTTTGTTTACGAGGAAAGAGATGTTATTGTTATCGTCAGGAGAAAATTAAGGTTCTATTACATGAAATCTACGTTCGAGTGAAATAAGTAACGAACTTTGGGTTCGTCTGGGCTTACACCATTCATTTTTTTCAGCCCAGTTTGGAACAGTCCTACGCACGATTACCCACTAAATCTGAATACACAGTTTGGAATAGAGCTTCGATAAATTCCTTTTTCCTGCATGCTTCAACATTTACAGTAACCGAAACTACATGTGTGCAGCACGATATAGTTTACTTAAGATTTGCAGTTTGTACACAAATCGCGCATAATTTTTAAAGATGCAATGTGCATTTTCTATTTCAGTTTTGCCCATAGAAAGAGTAGATGCTTACTTCTTTCTTTTTTGCTGTTGGTGAAAATCATGGGATTGCAAGTAGAATAATTTCAGTCTACATCACAAATTTTTGTCAGAAAAATATATTACAAACTAATCAACGACTAGAAAGGCCCAACTGGCCAACACAAAGAAAACTTAGCCACTTGATTTTCAGGTGATGGGTCTCACACACACACACACACATACACACACACGTGGTTGCCTCGTTTTCTCCACCAGACATCGAAAAAGTCAGTTCATTCCTGACTGAGTTAAATATCACACCTGAGATCAAAAGTCTTTAAAGGGCTCAACATATTACTTGTGAAGGTAAACTAATAAGTATTGAGCAACACAGAAAATTCATGTACTAACCAGGTGTTGGTCTGACTTGGGTGAGTTATACCCAAGAGCCTGTAGGCCTACACACCCTATTCAAAAAACAGTTGCCAAACAGCTAAACTGAACAGTGTATTGATAGTAGGCTTAACGTAGTACATGTAATTAGGGTGTTCAGATTTGTGCTTGGAAAAACCGGGACAGGGGCGGAGCTATGCCCTATAGCCTATAGGCTTATTTTGAAAACACTTTTTAACAGAGTACATGAATACTAAATATAATAATACACATCTTTGTAAATTTTTTGTCACGAAAACTTTTTTCTAAAGACCGGGACAGCTCTCTGAAAACCGGCACATGTTCTGGAAAACTGGGACGTATGGACACCCTATACATGTTAATAAATATGATTAGCAATTAGTATTCGTTTCCATTATTCTATAAGTTAAGACATCACACGTAAAGATTTAGGCTTAAGGCTTTAAGTAAGGGTACACTAAACCATAACCTCTAGTAGACTTTTCTGAGTACGAGTTTATAATAATAATTAGTGAAAGAAAGAAACAAAGCTTTTCATATATATACAGGGTGTTTGAAAACTTTCTGTACAAATTGTAATGGGGGATAGGCAACACCAAGACAAACCCTTTTCGTCTATAAGTGTATGTCCGCTGACGTCACCATTCGGCGCGAGAGGGCGCCGCTGCAATTGGCTAAAAGGTGAAGTGGGCTAGACTCACGCTTGCCGCGGGCATTCTTAAATCGGACGTAGTACGCGTAACATGGAGCGCTTCACGACTGCTGAGATGGCTGACATGCATATGGTGTATGGGGCTGCCAATGGAAACAGAAGAGCTGCTCTGAGGTTGTACCGACAGCGCTTCCCAAACAGACGTGTGCCAAACCACCAAACGTTTGCGCATTTGCATCGGCGACTGCGAGAAACTGGAACATTCCATGCAAACATGCATGACACTGGTCGGGAGAGAAACGTGCGCACTCCTGACATGGAAGAAGAAATCCTACGGCGATTTGAGGACAATCCAAGCGCAAGCACGCGAGGTGTTGCACGTATCCTCGGTGTGAACCACGACTTGGTCTGGAGAGTGTTGCACGAGCAGTAGTTACATCCGTTCCATCGTCAGAGAGTCCAGGCATTACAAACCCGTGTAGCATGTGGATTTGCGTGCGCCCACACATGAGAATTGTGCATGTTAAACACACCCTCACGTGTGAAACAGGCCTCATAAGCACATAAGCCGGAAAATTAGGCTGCACCGCTGTCTGCTGCAGAAACCAGCGTGCGAATTCCACACGAAGAGGGTAATCCCGAGGTTGTAATGCCTGGACTCTCTGACGATGAAACGGATGTAACTGCTGCTCGTGCAACACTCTCCAGACCAAGTCGTGGTTCACACCGAGGATACGTGCAACACCTCGCGTGCTTGCGCTTGGATTGTCCTCAAATCGCCGTAGGATTTCTTCTTCCATGTCAGGAGTGCGCACGTTTCTCTCCCGACCAGTGTCATGCATGTTTGCATGGAATGTTCCAGTTTCTCGCAGTCGCCGATGCAAATGCGCAAACGTTTGGTGGTTTGGCACACGTCTGTTTGGGAAGCGCTGTTGGTACAACCTCACAGCAGCTCTTACGTTTCCATTGGCAGCCTCATACACCATATGCATGGCAGCCATCTCAGCAGTCGTGAAGCGCTCCATGTTACGCGTACTACGTCCGATTTAAGAATGCCCGCGGCAAGCGCGAGTCTAGCCCACTTCACCTTTTAGCCAATTGCAGCGGCGCCCTCTCGCGCCGAATGGTGACGTCAGCGGACATACACTTATAGACGAAAAGGGTTTGTCTTGGTGTTGCCTATCCCCCATTACAATTCGTACAGAAAGTTTTCAAACACCCTGTATATATATATATATAGGCCTATATATATAAATATAGAGTATATAGACAGTACATACTCATCGTAAGTCTGAGGACACATCCGAATTTAACGGAAATGTTACTGTAATAAGAATTATATTAGGTGAAGAGAAAAATATTTTTAGGGAATGTGTTTTTATATAGAAATAATATGTTACAAATAAAATTTGTCCAAAAAAAGACTACAATAGGGTGGAGTGAAAAAAACTTTTTTCAGAATTCAGTTTTGTAGGGGAACCCAAAAGTTAGCCTGTGGTACCAATAAGAATTTTGTAGAATATTAGCAACCTGCAACATTAACTTCAACGGCCCCAAGGAGGTCAAAGATTTTGCTTTGCAGATGCCCAAAAAAATTGAGGAAAAATTCATAGATTTAAGCGTATCTTCCGTTGTGTTTATGCTAGGAAGATCATTTTTGTTTAATTTTATTTGCCTATTCATGTTCTTTAACTTTACTCTTATCCATTTTTTTCCTATTTCTCACAAAAATTTGGAAAATTTGGTATTTCATGAAAAATGCTAACAAAAAATAGGAGTTTTATTGCTTTCGTTGATTGGTTGATGTTAGGTGTCATTCAGTGATTCATTTTTCTCTTAGAAGCTCATAAAATAGCTGCATAGCTTTAAATATATTGTTTATTGGAGCAGCTCTCCGCTAATTTAAGCTAGATTCGAACCATGCATATCTCGGATTAAATTACCCAGAACTCACCACGTGGTGGTGTCTGCTCTTTGAGTTCCACCCTAACCCACCCACCACAATAATTTAGAAAGTTTCTTGTTCAGTTTTGTAGTCTGTCTTGGTTTCAAATGATTTCATTATTGCTTGAGATGCAATTTTGGTTTTAACGTAGCTATCTCTCCTCTCACTTCCAAAAACTCCTCTTGTCGCTTCTATTACAAGTTTGATACTCCTTTCTACTGCTTGTGTATGACAAGGGAATTGAAAGAGTTTTAATTTTTTTTCGCTAGTGTTCCCAGCCAATGATGTCAACTCCTTTGGTTAAGTGTTTTGTCAATGGTGGCTCAAGCCTGATGGGACTATCTGTCCAAAATATAATATCAGTGAAGTCAAGTGCATGGAAATTTAGCTTTGGTACACTGGAATCACGAATGCTTTTCATTTTATCAGCTTGAGATCTTGCTACTTTGATCCTTCGTATTGCCAATTTTCAAATGTTTAGCTGGTTATCAGTAATCATTGCAAGAAGAAGGTTCTCTTGATGCGCAAAGTAGGCGTTACGAATGATAACTTTATGAACAATATCTCTAAGGTCCTTTGTTAGGTATTTGATATAAACTACCATCTGCCACAGGTGATGAGGTCCAACATAGCACCAAGATTTTGTCTTGATCGTGAACCACATTGGAGCATAAACTTTGACGATGTATTCTACCAGCACTTTTAACAATTGTTCATTCTGACGAAGGTCAAGTTTGTTGCTCCACCTTAGATATAAAGCTTAAGGTAGAATCCGAACAACAACCCACCACGTGCAGTCTGAAACTACAAAGTCCTTGCCAGTTCTGGATCTCACGACCTCCCGATCATCAGCCCATAGATTTAATTAACCACTAAGCTACCCAGGGTACCCAATTATCTACAAACCAATTTTTATTGTGTGGAAGGATGAACAGCTCGGTTAGCTGCGCGCCGCCTGCCGTCCCCAGGAACCGAACCTGGGTCGATGGATTTTTAGTCAGCGATGTTAGCCCCTACACCACCGAGGCACATTTATATACCTATTTATGTAGTCCTAAATGTCCAAGTTGGTCATTTGTGTAGATTTTAGTTTGTGGCAATTTTTTACCCAGCTGTTCCTCAAACTTTACACACCCTCCGATTTGTTTTAAGTTAGCTAATGTTTGGTTCGGTTTTATATATATATATATATATATATATATAAGAGAGAGAGAGAGAGAGAGAGAGAGAGAGGAGAGAGAGAGAGAGAGAGAGAGAGAGAGAGAGAGAGCTTTAAGGATTTTATATACACAACTATTTAGTTAACAACGTTTTACAGATACTATAAATACTCAAATGATGAAACAAATCAAACTAAAAGTCTGTAAGAACTTTATTTATACAAACATTTTGTTAAATTATAATTTAAGCTTCAAAGAGTTCTCCATCCGCTATGATACATTTGTGGATTTTTGCTGTGGAACTCTTCATTGTTCTTCTGAACATATCGAGAGGATCCTTTTCAGTTCTTCATCGCTTCTGCGGCCAAGGGCATTCACATTTGGATAGATGAAACCAGGAATGTAGAGTTTGTCTCGCAAATAAGCCCAAAGCCAGAAATCACAAGGGGTTAAATCAGGTGAACTGGCTAGCCACTCGATGAGACCTTGCCGCCCAAGCAATCTTCCTTCAACGTTCGTATCCAGAATCTCATGGGCAGCTGCAGAGTAATGTGGCGGAGCTCTATCATGCTGACAAAACCAATTCCTGCCAACGCCATTAGTAAACTGTGACAAAACTTTGTCTCTCAATACCTGGCAATAGCGTTTTCCATCCATCGTTTCTTTCGATATGCCAAAGAAAACGAGTCCTGAATAACCAATGCACGGCCAAACTGTTAGTGTAACCATTTCAATGGGTTTATCAATCGTATTTTGGAATTTTTTTCGCCCAGTGGTGAACGTTGTTTGTTTCCTTTACTCGCGAAACCGAAAACACATTCATCTAAAAATTTGATCTTTCGAACGAAATTTGGATCACTGTTGAACTTTTGTCTTATTGTTTCAGCAAACTGCAGCCGTCTATCAGAATCATCGTCGTATATGAGGTGAAAGTAAATCGGTTTGTAATCGTGGTACCCCTGTGATTTCAATATTTTTGCTACTGAAAATTTGCAAATACCCAATTCCAAAGCGACTTTCCTCGTTGAAGCTATTGGATCAACTTGAAAACTTACCAGGACATTTTCTTTGTTGGTGTCTCCTGTCGCCGTTACTGGCCTGCTTTTTGGACGATCTTTTACCAGGGTCCCTGTTTCCAAAAATTTGGGCTTCTAGTATCAAAGAGCGGTTGCATTTGGTGGTGGTTAGTAGTATAACCGCAAAATGTGAGACAGAAATGGATCGATTTGAAAATTCCCCCCAATTCCCCCCCCCCCTCACCGTCCTTCATGGCGGTCCTCCACCGTCCTTCATGACGGTCCCTCCTTTATGAGGTGTCTTTCATGGTCCTTCAAAAAAAAAAAAAAAAAAGAAAAGAAAAGAAAAAGAAAAAAGAAAAAGAAAACAAAGGATTCGTCTTCACCTTCCTTCAAAAAAAAATTGAAGAAAGGATTCACCTCGCCTTTCCTCGAAAAAAGTTCTTTCATGAGACAAACAAGAACAAACATGCAAAAACATACATACATTCGAGTACTTTCTGTTTAGTCAAGTTCCGCCAGACAGTAGAAATGAAAACTTAAAATGAATATCTGAAAGGTTTTAATAGGCCTAACGAGAGTATGCATCGACATCAACACATCCAACTTTTATATGCTAACAAATTGCGAACAATACATAAATCAAAATCAGATTGAACATATTTTGAATCGAAAACAAGTTCTTTGTTTAATATCTGTATTATGAAAAATTAAATGAACATTTATTATTTTAATTTAAATAAATTAATTTCTCTCTATTTTAAGGGAAACTGGCTTATTTTCAAACGAGATGACCTTCAAATACAAGAACTTTTTCATATACTCATAGCACACGCATATTTGTTTGTTTACTTTTAAATATGTAGTTTTCTGTTATTTACATCGATATATACCACCACATTCACTTTCACATGCCATCTTCTGGTATGTGAATTAATAATTTTACTGTACAGCAAATTTCGTTATAAAATTGCATGTGTTAAAAGAACATCAAGTTGCGTAATGCGGCTTTAAAACTAAAGCATCAATTCTGTTATCCTCCTCTAAACATCCACTTAAATATTATTACTAATATTGATTTATTGTTATTATTACAAATATATGTACACGTATTAAGAGTATTTAAATTAAATATATTGATTTCATTTCCCTTCGTAATAAAAGCAAACTGGCAATTCAGCCTTCGAAAACAACTGACGGAATAATATATGCTTTAATTAAACAGATATTGCTATCAGGCAACTCATCCTAGTCATCGAATAGAATCAACTAGTGAACTAACAAATAATATATATATATATACAGTGCCCGCGAAAAGTATCCGATCACCCTTGAAATTTGTATTTTTTACATAAAAAACAATGTTTAAATGTATACTAACCTTATATTAGTATTTTGTCATCTGTCCTTTGGTTTGGATGACTTGTTCTAGACGTTTTGGCATGGATTTAATCAAGTTTTGACAAACTTCCACTGATATTTCCTTGCACCATACCTTTTTGATGGCCTCTTGTAATTTTTCGACTGAGCCAGTGTCGTGGCATTCAACCTTATTTTTTATTATTAGCCACAGATTTTCTATCGGATTGAGATCTGGACTATTACCAGGCCAATCCAAAATATCAAATTTATTGTCAGTAATCCATTTTGTCACTATTTTGGCCCTGTGACATGGTGCACCATCATGCATGTATGTTTTTGTCCTTTGGATTGCCATTGCCATTGGAAGTTTATCCTGTAGCATTGCTAAATACCGTGCACCATTCATAGTTGTGTTCTTCGGAAGAAAATATAAGTTTCCACGCCCATAGTAACCGAAACAACCCCAAACCATCACACTTGGAGGGTGTTTCATTGTCTTTAGGGTGTATTTAGGGTCCATCCTATTTGAGCCAATAGGCCGGCGAACCTTTTTTGGACAACTTCTGAATGTCAAAAATGTCGACTCATCGCTAAATAAAACCTTCTTCCAGTCATCAACAGTCCAATGAATGTATTTTTTACAAAATGCGACACGTTTTTTACGCATTTTTTCATTAATGAACGGTTTCTTAGCAGCATGGCGAGATGGTAATCCGAGTTCTTTTTGGAGCCGCTCCTGGATAGTTCGTTCAGAAACACCAGATAACAAATTATTCATATTAAATTTTATTTCTTTCGCAGTTATTGTTGGGTTTTTCAATACTAAACGTTTCATAAGTTTGTCTGTTCGCGAATTTGTTTTTCTCGGTCTGCCAGATCGTTTTTTAGGGACTGGCGTGGTTAGGCCACCATTGTTCTTAGCCCGTGAAACCCATAAATTAACGGTACTTTGGGATATGTTTAATTCCTTAGCTATCTGTCTCTGTGATTTCCCACATGCATGCAAAGCAACAATAGCACCTCGACAATCACTCTTAAGTTGTTTTTTAGCACACATTATATATAAATTTTATTTACACCACTTTCTGTAAAAAAAAAAAAATATCAAGAAATTTACACAAACAGTGAAATCTGACAAATTTGAGACACAGCCACCCGCAACGAAGGCTACCAGAACACTAATTTGAGAATGCGTTGGATAGCTCTCATATCAGCGAGCAACCTCAAAGTTACCAGATGTCGCTAGAACAAATAGAAAGTGAATTACGTGTCTCTGAATATCAAGGGAAAATATTGTATTTTCTTGAGTGATCGGATACTTTTCGCGGGCACTGTATATATATATATATATATATATATTATATGCCTTAAAAGAGAACACATTATTCAATTTTATATTTTAGAAGTACAAATCATCAAATTTTATTTCCATCTTCGCCATGACTTCTTTCCACGGTAGTAAACATCAAATTATTATCCTTAAGTTTCTGTAAACCAGTAATTGCAATTGTCTTTTTATCTTATTCCTATTATGTCTATAAATAAAATTTACGCAGTACCCATTTCATAAGAGAATCAACACCTATTCTTAAAGAATAATGTTAGCTTCTTGGCTTATTTCAAATCGGATAAGTTTACCAGCAGTATATAATACATACACACACACACGCACACACATATACACACACACACACACACACACATATATATATATATATGTTAATCACAGACCGTTTATGGAGCAAGGAACTCTTCTGGGAAATTGGGGGAATTTCACAATTAAACACGTGAAATAAATGAAGGGTACAGCTATATATATATATATATATATATATATATATATATATATATATATATATATATGTATATATATATATATATATTCATTTATTTGATAGGTTTACTGATTCAATGTACAGTATTTGCATAATTCTTTGTACGTTGATTATATTCGGCATCTCAGTTCACATTCTTACCAGATTTTCCAGGCTAGTTAATAAACAATTTTAAAACGTATGTAATTTTTTCTAGTAATTTAACTGTAACGAGTAGTAGTTAATCATTACTGCTAACAAATTTTGGTTATAAACTACCAGGTCTACGAATGAGAAATTTGTAAGAGCAGTTTTCTTAATAACAGTTGATTTTATATAAATCAAATACTCTGATTTCGAATAAGGCGTACATTTTACTATCACGTAAGGACTTTCTGCAAACTAGAAGGGAAACGCAGCTACATAAATAAATATTATTTATTTCAATTTACATTAGGTATCTATTTTGTTTTGCTATGCTAATTACAAATGCAAACAACTTTAAAAAGAAAGATTGTTATTTAAACCAACTACATAGCCATCTTTAGCTGGTTTCCTTGCGACCTATGCAATGGTCCTTTTCTTTTATGTAATAATTCTGTAGCACCCATTTCAACATCCAACAGTAAGCAGTCGCCGTGCTGACGGCACACATTCAATGACATCTTATTAGTTTTTAATCAAAATTAATTTGACTCAGTTTTAATGAAAACTAATTACATGTGTAATATGAAATATGACATTTTGTGAAATTCTGTACGTAATATCGAAAACTAATATTATTTTCGGAACCAGCGTGCAAAAATTACTATAGAGGTGATACATTATCTCGATCAACAAAAACATCTACCAGTCATTATTATGCATCCACATTCAGAGATAGCTACAAACATGCCTCCTTTTATAATGTTTCAAATGCAAATTTAATTTGAAAGCGCCTTAACATGTAACATTGGGGGATATATTTTAAATATTTTTACTCGAAATGAAAATCGTTGATTTATTCCTACTGCCGTTAATTCATTATTTTTGAGGAACACCTAATTTAATTTTTCATTCATTTATAACACGAATTTCATTATGTGTGAATTTAAAACAGATGCGTATTTATAATGCAGAATGTGTAGACGAAAACAAGAAATATAATATCTCTATAAGTACACGTTTATTTTAAAAATTATTGAAATATGCAAGATTGAAAATTGTTCAGTTCATCAGTCTCATTTATAAGTGTTACACTAAATGCTGCAAAAGTCGTTTTCTACGAACATTACAATACAGAAAACGAAATTTTGCTTAATGAGAGTGATAGCCACAAATTAAATATATCTGTTTAGGATCATTCTATAATTTTAAAACACTACTTGCGAGCAATTAGTTTCACTGATTAATATTAATTTCTTTTCATTAGTTTACTAATCCCAATTTTCAGTAACTTTCCGGAATTATACAAATAGGCAGGGATTGCGAAATTTCCATAACGTTGTATTACATTATAATACGTTATAATACGTTTCAATACGTCTGGAATTAAATTGCTGGTTATATTTATCTGTACATTGAAGGAAGACCACTTAATTTTATCGTTGCAAAGGTACAAGGTTAGAGATATAAAAAGCATTCGTTTTTCTCATTAATAAACTATGAAATCTGCTGGTATGCATTAGCCAAATTGCATAATGAAACATACACCGAATTGAAATTATGGCGAAATACGGCAACTATCTATGCATTGCAACACTGCGAGATACAGCTATTTAAGGCCATGCTCTAATCGTAGACTTCATTCTTCATGCAATTTTCACAGCGGAAAATTTGTTAACACTACACCTCCTCTTCCAGTTTGTGAGCATTTTAAAATTTTTAGCGTGTTAAATATTAAGCATTATTTTTTAAGGATAGGCTTTGAGTGAAATTCATTCTAGATGTTCGAATCCTTTCTGGTTCACGAATAAAAAATATATACATATTATTTATATATACATACATATATATATATATACAGGGTGTCCCATAAATCCGGCATCATAGGAAAAATAATAAAAAAAGGCAAAACAAAAGCTTTTATTTACAGAACGTGCTCAATATGTCCACCATTGTTTTCAATACACAAATTCAGACGTGATACCCAGTCAGCAAGCACACGGTGAATGATGTCAGGAGTAATGGTGTTACATGCCCCAATAATGCGCTGCCGCAAATGTTCAACACTCCTAATTTTTTCTGCGTATACCGCTTTCAAAAGGCCCCAGAGATAAAAATCTAGTTGCGTGAGATCCGGGCTTCTAGCTGGCCATTCCACAGGCCCTCGACGTCCTATCCAATAACCAGCGAATTGTTGGTACAGGTATTCCCTTACTTGGGTGCTGTAATGTGCAGGAGCGCCGTGTTGCTGGAACCATTTTGGGAAATTTCCTTCTTCGTTCAAGACACTGGGAAATGCTTCTTCCTTGAGCATACGTAGGTAGGTGCCTCCAGTGACATGTTCATCGAAAAAGAGGGGGCCTATGACGCGATCCTTCCAAATGCCACACCATACCATCACCCGAGATGCACCTTGTTCCTTTGAAGAGGTATAACAGTGAGGGTTGTTTTGAGACCAGTCGCGGGTGTTCTGTCGATTTACCTCACCATTTCCATAAAAAACAGCCTCGTCACTGAGCAGAATGGTGGACGGGAAATTGGCATCCCGAGCATATTGTACCGTAGCCCATTCACAAAATTCCATCCGCCGGTCGGGATCATCTTCGCTTAATTTCTGTAGGATCTGAAGTTTATATGGATGCCATTTGTGAGCCTGAAGAATGCGATGGATGCTACTTTTCGACACTCCTGTCTCGGCGGACGATCGCCGAAGAGACTTATTGGGACTTCTTTTAAAATGAGCCAGGATAGCAGTCGCTGTATCATCGTCAGTGGACCTCCTTGAAGGTCCACTGCGTGGTTTATCTTCTATGGATCCTGTTTCCTTAAACTTTGCAACAAGTCTGCTAACACAACTCTGTGTTATTGGCTCGCGGTCTGGATGTAGTCTGTTAAATTCAGCAGCGGCCTCTCTTTGACTCCGATTTCCTATGAGTAGAATTATCTGGATTCGTTCTTTCTTGCTCACAGACATTATGGCCTGTAGAAATAGAAAAATATGAATTATGGTTTGTAGAAATAGAAAAATATGAATTTCTCCTATGGTGCCGGACTTATGGGACACCCTGTATATATACTTATTGGTAGACTGTAGACCATATGACAGATATTATTAGTACTCAAGATAGAAATATATACATTTGATTAGAAATAATACTGTAATGTCGAAGTGGAGCTACAGACAGACGTTTTCGTACCAAGAATTCCACAGCTTAGAGCAGAGCTTTCCAAACTGTGTGTCGCCAATACCTCCCAGGTGTGTCGCCAAATTTAGTTAATTATTCTAAATTTTTTTTGTATTTTGAAAATTTTGATTTTTGTATCAACAAAATCGGCTACAAGATAAACCACCTACTGAAAAATTATCTATTTGATTTTTGATAACAAAAATTAATTAGTGTGTCGCCAACGTGAAAAGTTTGGAAAGCTCTGGCTTAGAGGGTAAATGGCAGGACTCGTGGATAGTTTGGCTGAGTGGGTTGGCTGATTTTTTAATTCTTTGCATTAGACTGTAGTCTTGTTATCTCTGGGAAGCTCTGGACATTGCGGGTAGCAATCATTTGCGAAGCTGTGCATCTCGGAGTTAATTTATGTAAGAGTCTAAAAGACCTGTTGTACAGCAAATTTAGGGTTCTGCCAGATCCTTTTTTATAATTTACCCACAGTTGCTGTCCGTATATATTACAACAGAAAGTACGAAAGAGAGTGTCTTTAGCTTCATTTGTACAGAATCGAGAGTTCCTTATGGTCATATTCGTTTTAGCACACATACTTCGAGATTGTTCACTTATAGTCGAGTCATCACTCAAGGAGCTGGTAATAGTTTGACCCAAATACTTTAACTCTTGTACTTCCTCAATTACTTCACCATTCATTTTAAACATTATATCAGCTAGCTGATTACAGCTTCTAGGATGAAATTGCATAACCTTAGTTTTGTAACATTAAAAACTTACCATGTTTCTGCGAATACACTTTGCAGACTTTTAGTAGCCGATCCATACCTTTAACAGAGGGACTTATTATCACCATATCATCGGCGTAAACTAGTTATTTATCCTTGTGTTATCTATACATCAACCCACTGTTGCCTCATTAAGTGAAGCAATTAATCCGTAAATATACACATTAAACAGCATAGGGGAGAGCAAGGAACCTTGTCTCACCCCGCAAAACGAGCCAAAACACTCGGATAGTACATTGCCCCAACTAACAGTGAAAGATTGGTAGGAATACCAAAATTTCAATAAATTTAATATGTATATGGGAACCTTCCTGTCTTCTAGTTTTGCAAATAAAATATTATGGTTCACCGTATCATATGCATTACTTATATCTAGGAAACAGCTATAAATAGTTGAATTACTGTCAATGTATTTAGATATTGTTTCTTCAAGTACATAGATACACAGGTCAGTTGAGTGGAACCTTTTAATGCCAAACTGTTTCGGAGATGTCCATAGGAGATCATTTAATCGGAGTAACAAGAGTTTTCTAGTAGTTTTGAGAAGCAGCAATCGATATAGCCAAATAATATCACCAACAAAGAATATTCTGTGTTAATTATATTACTATAACATATATGTAGTTTTCCGTGTCACAGTACTATATTGTTCCTTTATCCAATATTTCTAGGAAACGTTGGGTACCACAAACAATCAAGATATGGACGTCGATCAAAATTTACTTGACACACTTGTACAGCTTCGTTCAGTACCGAATCCAAATCACCGATTATCCAATAACGGGGAAATGTAAGCAAGCTTTACTTTAGTAATATATATATATATATATATATAATATATTATATTATATATTAGATAGATAGATAGATAGATATATATATATATATATATATATATATATATATATGTTGTCGGATGCAGTGGTTAACAACAACTTGTGAGAACGATCAACGCATGTAGGATTCTAAAAGTACATTTATACACATCACTCATTTCCAATGTTCTGCAAATATTTGTGCAGGTTTGAAGGAGAGCAGTTAGCTTTAGTTCTATACAAACTTCTTATACATGGCTAGTTACGCAAAGAGCTGGTGCTGGCTCGCCCATATGCATTTAAATTCTTGTACATATTCAGTGTTTCATTTCTTATTTTGGGTCTGATACTGTAAGAATGACCAGAGTTACCTTTAGAGAGAGGCATGTCCTTAACCGTGCAACATTGAAAGAACACTAAGGTTCAGTAAGCATAATTCGTCAGCTTTCAGGAGACGCATTAAGTCTTTAGCAGAAGGAACTGATAGCCTTGTATTAGAGAACTAGTCCAAAACGCTGATATTCACATCATGTATACTACATTCAACGCATGATTCAGTCGCAAATCGCTAGTTGACAGTATGGGCATCAAACTTTGGTGGAGAGAATGACTGCCAAACCTCACTCTGCATGAGATTCGAAAATCCTAACACATCACATCAAAGTTGCCTAGTCATATAAGATTGATATATATATATATATATATATATTATATATATATAGTCATTTTACCATCCTGCTACCACCTAGTCGAGATGTTCATGTTCCTCAGTCTGACTCATAAACTTCTACAACAATTGTGGTCTTTTCTCAAATTTTCAATCTGCTGAACACCGTCTCACCTCCTCCAAACCTCATCCCTCACTGAAGCTCAGGTTCCTGCGATGACAGTCATCAACATCATTTCTGTACACTCTTACATTCACTGTATTCAGATTCACTCCAAAGGTGTATGATACGTATATGTACGCAATGACCTAACTTGTACACGTATCCCCGAACCCCGAATTCTATACCCTCTGACTACGGCCTCTGACTATTTTAGTTATCAAACTAAATACACCTGCGCTGTTTCCCTTTCTCCTAATTCTACTGCCTATCTAAATTTCTTTAACTACCTCACTTCCAAAGCGGAATACATTCTATTCCGCTCTCCATTGCTGAAATTTTCATTTTAGGAGATTTCAATGTTCACCAATACCTTTGGCTTTCCTGAATGACCATGAGCTAATTGTTCTATTTCATCACACTCTTTCACACATCTAGCTAAGAACCTCTTCAACAACTCTATCTCCTCTTCTTTTCTTCCTCTATTCCGCCCGACGGCTCAGCAGCCGAATCTTCTCCTGACAAAGCTAAACTCTTCGCTCAAACTCTCGCTTCCACCTCAACCATGGATGATTCCGATGCTGTTCCTTCATCTCCACCTCCCTCTGACTTTATCATGTCTGAAATTAGAATCGCTTCGAAAAATGTTCTTTCTGTCCCATCTGGGACCATCTCTGGACGGTGTATGGACCTGATGGGGCTCCTCCTGTTGTTCTTGCACTTCAATGCTAACATCCCGACAGCAAACGCCTACGTATTTGTTTATTATCTTGTACTTTACCTCCCTGCTAAAAGTTTGCTTTCATTCATCCTGTCCCTTGATTTCTTGCCTTTCTAATATTTTTTTAAACTAACCTTAATAGGAAGAATCTTAACCACCTCTCTTCTCACAATCTTCTTTCATATCGTCAGTACGGGGACCCAAGGGTACTTCTATTGGTGATCTTCTTGCATATCGCCCAGAATCATGGTCTTCCTTTCATGGTTTCGGCGAAACTCCTGCTATTGCGCTAGACATATCGAAAACTTTTGATAGAGTATGGTAAAAATTTTAAATATCCAAATTCCAACCTGTGGATTTTATTCTACTAACTGTGTCTTCACCTCTAATTCTCCCTCTCACCGTCCTATACCAGCGACTGTAGATGACCTCTGTCCTTCACCTAAAGCTATCAACAGAGGTGTTCCTCAGGGGCTCTGTTCTGTCAGCCAATCTTTTCCTTTTATTTATTAATGAATTTTTAATTCGCCCTTCCTATCCTATTCGCTCCTATGCCAATGACGTAGCACTTAACTTCAACACCCGCTTCCCAGAGCTTCTTTCTCAACAGTCGCACTATGAACCGTGTAGAACGACTATGGAACCCCTGACTTCAGGACTCTCTGATTGGAACAGATTGGATCAGAGAATACAATGCGGCTTTCACTGAATCAAAATAAGGTGACTCCGTCTATCTACTCGTCACATTCTTCAACGCGATTATAACCTTGTCTTCAACAATATACACCTCAATCTTTCCTCTTCTCTTAACACCTCAGGCGTTTCCTTCCTCGTAATCTTTCATGTAAAGGTCGCATATATCATCTATCCAAAACATCTTCTAAGGGGATAGGTGCAGTGAACTGCTTACACACTTTCTTAGCCCTCGCTCAGTTGGTGCCTCTGTGCAGGACCTTATCCATCTCTGTATGGAATACGCGTGGAGGACGTTTTCGTGGGCATTCGCACAAGTCTCACCCTTCCTACATAAACACAAAACAAAACAAAAAAGAGTATTTTTAAACACTTACTCGCATGATTGTAATTCTTTCCGCATGTTATGGATTCATCACCTTTACATGTAAAGACTTCAACAGCAAGGTGTTGGGTTTAATACCTCTGTTTAATTCCATAGGGTATCTTATATTCCTCAAACTCTTGAAGAAGTTTTGTTGTTTCTTGATAAAAATATCCTAACTAGTCAAAATGTTTTGATTGGGTAATACATTTGGAAAGCTATATATATATATATATATATATATATATATATATATATATATAGAAGATCATGTACAGAATTTGTAAATGATGCAACTTTTTCATCAATGAATCTACAGGCCTTAATAATTCTACTAAGCATAAACGTAGCTTTGATAAACCTTGTGGAGATACTTATAATATATAGTATTGATAGCTTTGTAAACTTGATTTTTCTAGAGAATCTAACTAATGTATTGTTTGTTTTTAAGAAATTCGTGTTCAGCGTTTTTCGCTTCTTTTCCAGGGCAACGTGTGACGAGTTCTTTAAAAGATCCCGAAATGCATTACCACCAGCATGCTCAAGTGGGGATAAGTGGGAACGACAGAACAACCAGGAACCCTTTGACTCCACTACTGAGGTAACCCCTCAAACAACCAACCAAGATCTCTACACCTCCGCAGGTGTTAAAAGATCTAGGTCTGTTGAAGATCAATCTCCGATCACGTGCGGTGTGGGTGCTAAACGAACAAAGTTCAACGTCACGTTCAACTCTGAGGACAAAGATTCATCACCGACAAACTCATTGTCGGGTGAAACAGATAAACAATGTCCTGAAAACCTCCAGCATTACACCTCATCTGTAACACTCCAACCCCCTTCAAAAGCGATCGCTAGCCATACAGAGCGAATGAGCTATCATTCATCCAACGGTGTATCTCTTACCTTAATGCAAAATGTGATTAATGCCCATACACTTTCTAGAAGTCGCTACAACGTCAGAATTGACCCCCGAGTCGCATATTCGAAGGGCTTCGAACAAGGACTCTCCAACGTAGTTCGATGTGTCATCGCATATGCTCTTCAGAACAATAATGATCGGGAGACCTGTGTAAGGTTGGCATTTGGGATTCAGCCAAATAGCGAGGATAGCGATCAGTTCTGGATAGTAATACCTTACAGAAACCTGGTGGCAGAAAATGTTAACTACATCCTTTCACGTTTTGCACAAGTTTCTCAAAGTGGATCAAAGTTTAGCCTGGAGAAATTCACGGTTGAAATTGATCACGTGTACCGTGTTGTGGGTCATAGTGCCACGCCTTATACACTTAACTTCAATTCTCATGCTATTTTTAGACGGCATATAAACGTCGATCGTGGTTGCGGATTTATAGCTATAATCCTGTCTCATATGTTTACCATGCTAAACAAGCTGTCTAGAAGTTTCCGACTGGAAGCTGTCGTAGAAAGAGCACAAAACCTGGCTGAAGATTGTAAAATTGATTTTAACTGAAATATGGGGCCTGAAGAGTTCTACAGATCTACAGAAGCTAAGGCTAACAAACACCCTAAGGACCACCCTAAGGTTAGCCCGAGAGAAAGGAAAGAGTAGGAGGTTAAAAGAGAAGAGAATAAGGGGTTAAGTAAGGAGCAACACCTATCATTCGTGGGTTAACTTTCATTCAGAAAAAGAGAAAAATGACTCACCATCATCATCCGCCGGCCACTGCCGACAAGTCAGAAAAATAGTCGGAGAGAATAGGAGAGGGGTGAAAGATAAAAAGAAGTAAAATAAGAACGCTTACAAACCATGCAAACACAGTCTTAACTCACAGTCATACCATGCAAACTACAAACATGCAAGAAAGAGTGTTACAGACATGCAAAGTAAAAAAGTAGGTAAAGTTAAACAAAAAGTGGGTTAGTTTACGCTACGAGCTACATCTACGTTCGTGTTAGTCTAATTTTTTTTTTTTTTTTTAATAATTTTTTGCTGGCATCACACGCTGGCATGTCACAAGCTGGCATTCATCGTCAACAGACTCATCCTCGAGCACCACCACCAGAGCTCCTGTTGCTAACTTTTTTTTTTATATTAAACAACGTTAATACTTTTAAAATGTCTGTCAAGACGGTTCTTAAACATATTAACGCTGGTAGAATGAACGACTGACGCGGGAAGATTATTCCATTTATCAATTACTTTAAACGTAAAGAAGTTTTTAGCGATATTAGTAATGAAACGTCTGCCACGCAACTTAAATCCGTTATTGCGAGTATTACTATTATCGAAAGTGAACAATTTGTCAAAATTTACGTTATCGATGTTATTAACGATTTTGAAAACTTCAATAAGCTCCCCCCTTAATCTTCTAGTTTCGAGTGAATACAGGTCTAACTCTTTAATCCTATCTTCATAAGGCTTATTGCGCAATGACGGAATAAGTTTCGTGGCACGACGCTGAACCCTTTCTAACCTATCAATATCCTCACGCAAGTACGGGCACCAAAACTGAACGGCATATTCTAAATGAGGCCTGACTAGGGACTTGTAAAGGGGCAATATAATATCCTTCGATTTAAATTCGAAATTACGCGCTATGAAGCCTAACATCCTATTAGCTTTTGCGCAAGACTCCAGGCACTGGTTCCTAACCTTTAAATCCTTAGATACGCGTACGCCTAAATCTACTTCCTCGTCAACGCTCGCTAACTCCCTATCATCCATCGTGTACGTGTAATTATTGTTGCGAGAACCTATATGCAAAACTTTACATTTGTCTACGTTAAATTGCATCTGCCACTTATCTGTCCACTCCATAATCCTATTTACATCGTCTTGGATCCTATTTCTATCGTCCTCGTTAACAACCTTACCGCCTATTTTAGTATCGTCCGCGAATTTTGACACGTTACTAGTCAATCCTACATCTATGTCGTTAATGTAAATTACGAATAGCAATGGGCCTAACACTGAACCCTGTGGGACACCGCTACCTACATCTAACCACCCGATTCACTACCATTAACTACGACCCTCTGCCTCCTAGCACGAAGCCATTCTTCTAACCAGTTAGCTACCTGACCGCGTATACCGTGCGCTTTAACCTTCGCAATTAGTCTCCTATGCGGAACTGTATCGAACGCCTTTTTAAAATCTAAATAAATAACGTCAGCTGCTCTATGCCTATCGTATTCGCGCACTATTTCGTTATAAAATTCTAACAAATTAGTTAAACAAGACCTATGGCGTCGAAACCCATGCTGACTACTATTAATCAAATCTCTACTTTCTAAGTGATCGATAATACGATCCCTAACTACGGATTCCAAAAGTTTACCGACAATTGACGTTAAGCTAATGGGCCTATAATTGCTAGCTACTGCGCGGTCGCCTTTTTTAAAAATAGGCGTGACGTTAGCTAATTTGAAGTCTTCAGGAATAATCCCCGTTTCGAGTGACTGATTAAAAATCTTCGTTAAGGGGCCTACGATAACTCTTTCAAATCTTTCAAATGTCTGGGATAAAAAGCGTCAGGGCCTGGAGCCTTGCTAACTTTTAGCCTATCGATATAATGCGCAATCTCAGCCTCGTAAACAGTTATTTCATCCAAAATAGTCTCGCTACTAAATGGAACGATATCGTCCACGTCGGGGACATTATTTACGTCTTCTACGGTAAAAACTGTCGCAAAAAAGTTATTGAAAATACCCGCCATCGCCTGAGCGTCAGAAGCCAAAGCGCCATTAACATCCACTAGAGGGCCTATGTTATCTTTTACCGGCTTACGATTATTTACGTATTCAAAAAACTTTTTTGGATTATGTTTACTATCCGCAGCTATAAGTATCTCTAAATTACGCTTGGCATTCCTAACTGATCTTTTAACCTGACGTCTAAGCTCGATATATCTATTAAAGTTAGCTGCCGTGCCATTGCGCTTACTAAGTCTATACGCTCTATTACGCTCGTTTATCTCTCCTATTTCCCTAGTCCACCACTTCGGCCCACGATTTCTAGCGCGCTTGGGCCTACGAGGAATAAACTCCCTTTCAATATTCCTAAAACTTTCTTTAAACGCCACCCAACGCAAATTTGTGTCATTACCCATAAATAAGTTATCCCAGTCCACTACTCTCATCCTATCAGCAAAACTATCAAAATTAGCCCTACGAAAATCAGGGACTTCTATTACGTTACTATCCTGGTGTTTTCTATCAATAACTTAAACCTAAGAATTTGATGATCACTACATCCTAAACTCTCGCCTACTTCTAAACCTTCGACTATATTCTCGCCGTTCGTCATCACCAAATCTAAAATATTATCACCGCGCGTTGGTTCGGTAACTATCTGTCGTAAAAAGTTATCGTCCATAAACTCAACCAATCTCAAACCCTCCTCATTACCAGTAAAATTCTCGTAATTAACATTAGGGCAGTTAAAGTCTCCGACAATTATACTATTCCGATTGTCAATAAAATTACCAAGAAGTGAGTAAAATCTAGTATCTGTATCGAGGGGTTGAACGGGAGGTCTATAAACACAACAAAATTAAAACTAATACTACGCGCCCTAACTTCAACACATATCGCATTAATTGCTGCCGGAAAATCTAACTTAACCTCGATAGCCCTAAGGGAATTACGAATGTACAGCAAAACGCCTCCACCAAACCTATGTAACCTATCATTAGTAAAGAGTTTAAAACCCGGTATATCAAGTTCCCCCAACAAGTCCCGAGTCACGGTATTTAACCAAGTTTCAGTGATAGCAACTATATCATAGTTGCCGGAATAAATTATCGCCTTAAATTCATTTAATTTATTTCTAATACTACGCGCGTTACAATAAAAGACGTTTAAGTTATTTTTTACCACGGGCCCGCGTTTTAAACTATTTATCACGTCGGGCCCGCGTTTCCCGGACCCACAACGTTTAAAGAAGGCTTCGACCTATACAGCTTTCGCACGTTTTCGTCTATTAACCTACCTAGCCTAGCATTACCTATTTCATTAAAATGCACCCCATCTTTTATAAAAAGGCTAGGATCACTGAATTCGGACCACAGCTTTACGAAGGGTACATTTTCCTCAGCACAAATCTCTTCTAATTTGTTATTCAAAAATATTGTTTTTGACGTAATTCTAAGACCCAACCCGTGCCTAGGGGTAATACCTAGAACTAAAGACCTATCTGACCTCGCCTTCAGGGACCTAATTAACCCCCTATATCTCTCCAAAAGGTCAGGCACTCTCGTATCGGGCCTATACGAGTCGTTGCCTCCTACCATCGTCACCAACATTGAGTGACGGGAGGCAACGTCAATCCTATCCACTTCGTCTCTAACTCTGTCAACCCTGGCCCCTGGGAGACAGACCCTCCTCCTCTTGGTTGGATGCCGTTTAACGAACTCTTTGTCCATGTGGCGCACTAAAGAGTCCCCGATTAAAATAGTTTCCCCCTCATTCACGTCCCTTTCCAAATGGGCGAAAGGGTTCGAAACCTCGATAGGAGGGGAATTCCTATCACCTAACGTACGCGGCCTAGCTCCACCCTTAACCTCTCTAAATCCCTCGCCATCTACTACTCTCGGACTAACCTTAACCTCTTCCTCAACTCTATCTAACCTTCCCGACAAGCTACCTAAACTAGAAACTAGGTTACGCACCTCACTCTTCAAATTACTAACTCTTCAACGTTAGTATTCAGGGCCGCCGCTTCCATTAGGCGAGGTTAGTAAATGCTAAGGGCGCCAAAGATCTGGGGGGCGCCAGCGCCTCCCGCCCTGTGCACGTCTGATAGTATTATGTAAAAACAACATAAAAAAATAATGAAGGAATGAGAAGCATAGACAAATGATGAAAGGTTGTACGACGTATGTACACCAGTTTAGCTTGACTGATATTTACATAATTAACTTATTCATCTTATTGGGTCATTATAGAACTTTCACTATCACGACCTTTAACCCTTTAGGGACGGGAATCGTAAATAAACGATTTAAAAATGTTGCGCGCACAGACGGGGGTCGTCAATAAGCGACTCGGCTTATTTACGGCTTAATATGAGTTCCGGGAGTCGTCAATAAGCGAATAACTGTTTTTATGTGACATATGCCCTTCTTGCTTGGAAAAAACAGTAAATATGTCCTTTTTGCACGCATATTTTAGCACTTTTGAGCGTTCTGATTTGTTACTACATATGCCTCGCTTTACTCGCTGTTTTGATTGGTCATGACTAGGGCAGTCAAAAGTTGACCGAAAAAATTAAGAAAGTTGACCTTACGAATTGAAAAAATTGACTTATAAAGTTGCCTTTACTTTCAATAATAAAAACGATACTTTAATTACTTATTCTTGCTCTTCTACATCAGTTGACCGATTGTGGTAAATTATGAAGTATTTGCCGACATTTTCTGGCAAAAAATTGCGATCCTTACTTAATAATTTATTAAGCATGGAGAAAGATCTCTCTACAGCGGCAGTTGTTGGTTGACATTGCAAAAGCTGACCATAAACTGTTGGTGAGATTTCAGGTCTACTGAGGTTAATTATTTCACAAATACCATTTGTCTTGAGTCTTGTTTCAATGTATTGTTTGACTGAACACATATCTTCGCCAAGGTTGATAGAAGAAATGGTTTCATATGCCTCTCTAATGGTGCAATCAGATGCTTCCATCCTAGTCACTAAGCTAGCAATGAAACTATAATTCATTTTGATTGACATTAGTTGCTTTGGCAGTTTTTCATTAGCAACACTCCCTTTAGCATTCTGAACAATGATTCCTTCATCTTCAAAATTTTCCACAATTGTCTTCACATTTGGAAAATTGTCTGCATAATAAAAAGCAGCGTTCAGCCAGCTTGCCCAACGTGTTACAATCGGTTCTGGAGGAGTTCCTATTTCAGCAAACAATTCCTTCCTTCCTTTTGTTTTTAAGAGTAGAAGCCTTGACACATGCAATTAAAGTGTCAACATCACTATAAAATGCTCTTATTTGCATCGCACAATTATGTAACAGATGCGCAAGACACGTTACATGGAAAAGTCTTGGAAAAAGTTGTTTGAGTGTCGCTCCAGCTGACACCATGTAACGAGCTGCATCAGACAGAAGCAAACAGAAATTTTCTCTTGGTATCTAGAATTCTTTTACAGTATCGTCAATCTTGTGTATGACAGTTCGTGCATTAACATTTCCAAGAAAAACATCGCACCTGATTAAATATGTTTTCTTGGGAACATCAATAGATCCAGCAAGTATGTTCAAATATTTTGAGCCCCTTACTTCACTTTCATCAACAATTAGGAAAACTAATTTACTTTCTAGCAAATGTTTTATTCTACTTAACTCGCTTTCTGCCTGTTTCATTGCTATTGATCTGCAAGTTGACACGCAAGGCACTGCTACACCTAATTCAGAGAACAATTGTTTCACATGAGGGTTGCTCAACTTATGAAGAGGTATGTTGGCTGACAGAAATGTAGTCACAAGTTTTTCCGAAAAATCTGAAGTCTTGTACTTTAAAAGGGTTTGCGTCTTATCATTTCCCACATTTTGGTCTATACCACGCTGGTGCTTTTGGGTTGAGCGATGTTTATCCACAAAAAAGGATTTGTCATGCTTGACCACAACACAACAAATCTGACAGTATAGCTCATTTTTTCCTGAACAAATGAATTCATTAGGATATTTTGCAATTATAGCGCGCACTTTAGCAATAGAACTAACTGCAACTTTTGGCATTTTAAATATCTGAAATCAAAAGAAATCGAAATCAGTGGAATCACAAATCAGAAAAAATCACAAATCAGAAATGGTAACCAGTAACCACAATACATACAACACAACCACATCCAAAACCAGAACGGACATAACTGAATAAGACAAATACGAGCAGCGAAGTTGCCAGTTAACCAAAAAGATGCCAATTTTTAGTTATTTTAATTATTTATTCCAAAAAATTGACTTTATTTACCTCATTGCTATTTTTTGACCTAACAGGTAAAAGTTGACTTTTGGTTGACCTATTAACTTTGGTAATATACCCTCTATAGGTGTTTTTATTGCATTTTCAGTCGTTTCAGCGAAAAGTGCCCCATAGGAAACAATTTGACTTTATTGACTTTTGACCGCCCTAGTCATGACACTTTCTTGAACTGTGAAATGATTTTATAATTTTATAATAAATGTATGTATTAGCAAATTAAAATAGATCAGTGTAAGGCAAATAGTTTCTTCAATATGGTACCTTGATTACTTTGTGGGCAAACCCAATCGTGAAGTGGGAGGCGGGTGGGGGCGCCAGCTGCAGTCCTGCTAAGGGCGCCAAATAGGCTGGCGCCGGACCTGTTAGTATTGGTTCGGCTTCCGTCAATCGTAGCCCTACCCCTGCCCTCATCAAGCGTTGAAAGTCTTTCCGCTACCTCACGTACACTGCGTTTTATGTCAACTAATTCCTCCATGATCTCGCAAAAGAAACAAACTGATCTATCGGTAATCGCCATAGGACCACCGTTATAATCCCTAAATTCCGAATACCACCGGTTAACCCTACACCTAACAAACGACGCTTTCTGCGACGGCATCGCGGAGTTAAAAATTAGTTTAAACCGTCACAGGTATGAGTTAAATTAAGCCGGCACGCTATGAAAACTTCTAAATCGCTAAAAACCACTAATATTCGATTCCTTAACTATAACAACGTGAATTTAAACGCAAGTATATAAAATTCAAAGCTATCCAAAAGCAAAATCCTCAGCAATATACAAAAGTAGATGCAATATCAGAGAGCTCAGGAAATGCGTCCGCTCAGTACAGAGTTGACGAAGGTAGAAGACCAGATGAAAGTTAGGATTGCTGTGTTTGGTCTGGATCAAAATGGCAGAACAACATATGTATTTAAAAGCTGTGTGAGAGATCGTACAAGACCCCTACTTATTTTAGGACTGTCAGGGACAACATATGGCTACAGCATATTGAAGATACATGAAGTGTGGAGGTTTCAGAAACTACTCAACCTTTTCAAACCGTATATAAATGCATTTTTGAAGGATAAGGTCGAGGCACCAACGTATCCGCGAGGGGTTGATACCGAAGATGAAAAACGTCTTATATACAGCGTTACCGCGACCACGAAGGTATACAACTTGATCGTGCCCAAATTGTAAAGAACCCTGGCAAGCGCTTTAGTGCAAAGTTGTGCCTAAACAGCCTTTGGGGAAAGTTTGCGCAGAATACTGGCAAGGGTAACGTTCATTTGGCAAAAAGCTATAGCGAAGTCTGGGATTATGCCAACCCACCCGATAAAGAGGTGATGGAGATTGTGAATGTAGGTAATACATAATAAAGTACAACAACACTGAATTAGCCACAGATACCTCAAGGGTTACAAACATACCTGTAGCCAGCTTCACAACAGCCTACGCCCGCATCAAACTTTGGGGTCAATTGCATTCTCTTGGACGGAGAGTATTGTATGCCGATACAGATAGCGTGATATTCACAGAGAGGGAGGGTGAATACATGCCTGCAATTGGCGAATTCCTCGGCGAGCTCACTGATGAGATCAAGGATGAGTATGGGGACAATGCATACGCCGACTCTTTTGTCTCAACAGGACCTAAAACTTATGGGGTACGGGTGAGGATAGGGAATGAAACGAAATATATCGTGAAGGCAAAGGGTATCACGCTTAACCAAGCGAATCGGGGGGTCGTCAACTTTGATTCGCTGAAGGAGTTAGTGTGTTTGGATGATGATGATGGCGAACGACCGCCCCAACTGACTGTAGGTACCCACAATTTTCGAGCGCAGAAGCTGGGGGGCGTGAAGGAACTAAGGGGAACGAAGGTGTGCCGTAACACCTATAGGAAACGTTACCAGGTACCTGGTTCCTATGATATCGTCCCCTTTGGATACTGTATCGAATAGTTGTATCCCTTGTAATGCTTAGTCGAATTTAATTATGTATGTATCTGTTACATCTTATTATATATTCTTTGTACCACTGTTTACCATGCACTTTTAACCATTTTCTGTGTATTGTATTTGTACTGATAATAAACTTCTTATTTTGTATTAAACTGCGTTTCATTCTAGCAACCTTCATTATATTAGTTATGGGAAAATAAAAGCTGTATATGTGCACACCAATCATTAATAACGCATAGGTTTTTCCTCAGCTTATTAATGACGTAAACTTAGTGATAGTATTAACCCTTTCTACGCCAGCGATTGCGATTCCGTATGGCGTCATCAACAAAAAATATGTGTATTTCCCTCAGATTAGTTTCGCTGATGATTTATGGTATTTGTGTATATAAATATTTGTAAAGCAAAGGACAAATATTGTTGCTAATTGTTCAATTCAAAGTACCAAAGTTATGTTAGTGTCTCTTATTACTTGACAGCGTCATTGGCGCTATATAATTTGTAGTGTAATTAGTTATTTCTAAGCAAAGTTTCGCTTCCTTTCTTATTTTTAACATTTTTTAAAATGTTACATTTTTTAGGTCAAAACAATAATTTGGGATAGAAAGGATTAATATTGCAAACACCATCATCGCTCTGTGCAATACATACCATTCAAATAAGTACCTCCAGATCCGAATAAACGTATGGTGTCTTCCACATTCAGTAGTAACGACGATAAGACATCTAATATTATTTTAAGTCATTTTATAATCAAGGTTTTAATCTTCCTGCAAGCGTTTGAAAAGCTTGTTAGTTATACATTCACTTAGTATGAAAAATTAAAATATGTCTACATGAATAAGATGGATGCTTATCTTCTCATAGTTAAATTTCAGTTGAAGCCTATACATGTACCATTGTGTTGCGTGTTGAAATCTTCTAAGTCATTACAGTGTCGTTATTTTGCTGAGGTTATTGCACAAACGAAAACAAATGATAAGATTATGTAATATGATATTACAATGGCCACAAAAGGCTACAAACAACGGCTTATATGAGAATGTCTGTTTAGGAAGTTCTAATAAAAGATGCTAGAGAATTAAAAAAAGATAGGTGAAAGTTTTAAAACATAGCATAGGAAAGAGATTGGAAGGAAATAGAGAACTTAAAAGATAAAGAGTAAATTTAAAAGTAAAGAGATGTGGTTCCGTGTGAAATTTGACAATACTTTTATGCGGTATAAATGTTTTCCAAAGGAGATTTAAGACAAAGTAACCAACTGGCCATTTTAAAAGGATCTGCTTGAATTATTTTGAAATACGTTAGTCGCATTCCAGCCACACAACTTAACTATACGCCTGAGTGATACACGTTTAGTTTCATCAGAATTAAAATGCTTATCCACTAATTTGAGATCAATATTCTGAGTGCATCCTACATTTCTGCAATCAAAATGTTTTTAGACATCAAGATTGGCAAAATCTTTATTAATTATATATATATATATATATATATACAGGGTGTCCGAGAATTATCTGTACAATTTTTGGCTGTTATTAAAAGTCAACCATGAAGTGTAGAAATTCCAGTGTTGTCCCATTCTACAGAGAATCTCATTAAGTTTTTTCTGATACCAAGTTTTGACAAGTTTTTTAGAAATTCCAGTGTGTCCGAACATTATCTGTACAATTTCATCTTTTAATAAAATTCTTGATAACACGTAAAATTCTTAAACAAGATTATTTAGAATCTGTATTTTCAAAAGTTTCTTTTATTAAAGTAACGTTGTTACAAACATTCGATATGTGCACCATTGGTGATTCGCAAAACATCCAATCGATACTCCAAATGTTGCCATGTACGCTGCAGCATATCCACATCAATTCGCTCAATAGCAGCTGTGATTCTTGCTTTTAAATCATCAATGTCTGTCACCCGCGTACATTTCTAAAAAACTTGTCAAAACGTGGTATCAGAAAAAACTTAATGAGATTCTCTGTAAAATGGGACAACACTGGAATTTCTACACTTCATGGTTGACTTTTAATAACAGCCAAAAATTGTACAGATAATTCTCGGATACCTGTATATATATATATATATATATATATATATATATATATATATATGTATGTATGTATGTATGTATGTATACCAACTTTGCAAACATCAAATGAATCATAGGTGAATTAGTGGTGTAAGCAGGTTTTAAAATTTGAACTATAGATAATGTGAAAATCTCATGATGATGCAATCCTAGATTAGTTTAAGCAATGTACGTATTTATAGCCTTCAGGTGTGTTTCAACCATGTTAACTAATCTTTTACACGTATCGTCATTCATCGTTCTCTGTTTTCCCCCTTTTTGTGTATTTCTCTGCGATACATGAACTATATATTTGTCATGGATAAAACATGGCGGTAGGACGCCTCAGTAAATATGTAAATAATCTTCTGCGGAACTCGATACCGTATTTTAAATTGGTGGTACGGATATTAACATTAAATGTATACATATATATACACTCACTGATGTGTGTGTGTGTGTGTGTCTGTGTGTGTGTGTGTGTGTGTGTGTGTATTATGTACTGCTGGTAAACTTATCCGATTTGAAATAAGCCAAGAAGCTGACATTATTCTTTAAGATCATAGGTGTTGATTCTCTTATGAAATGGATACTGCGTAAATTTTATTTATAGACATAATAGGAATAAGATAAAAAGACAATTGCAATTACTGGTTTACAGAAACTTAAGGATAATAATTTGATGTTTACTACCGTGGAAAGAAGTCATGGCGAAGATGAAAATAAAATTTGATGATTTGTACTTCTAAAATATAAAACTGCGTAATATGTTCTCTTTTAAAGCATATACATATATATATATATATATATATATATATATATATATATATTTGTTAGTTCACTAGTTGATTCTATTCGATGACTAGAATGAGTTGCCTGATAGCAATAACTGTTTAATTAAAGCATATATTATTCCGTCAGTTGGTTTAGAAGGCTGAATTGCCAGTTTGCTTTTATTACGAAGGGAATTGAAATCAATATATTTAATTTAAATACTCTTAATGCGTGTACATATATATGTAATAATAACAATAAATCAATATTAGTAATAATATTTAAGTGGATGTTTAGAGGAGGATAACAGAATTGATGCTTTAGTTTTAAAGCCGCATTACGCAATTTGATGTTCTTTTAACACATGCAATTTTATAACGAAATTTGCTGTACAGTAAAATTATTAATTCACATACCAGAAGATGGCATGTGAAAGTAAATGTGGAGGTATATATCGATGTAAATAACAGAAAACTACATTTTTAAAAGTAAACAAACAAATATGCGTGTGCTATGAGTATATAAAAAGTTCTTGTATTTGAAGGTCATCTTGTTTGAAAATAAGCCAGTTTCCCTTAAAAAAGAGAGAAATTAATTTATTTAAATTAAAATAATAAATGTTCATTTAATTTTCATAATACAGATATTAAACAAAGAACTTGTTTTCGATTTAAAATATGTTCAATCTGATTTTGATTTATGTATTGTTCGCATTTTGTTAGCATATAAAAGTTGGATGTGTTGATGTCGATGCATACTCTCGTTAGGCCTATTAAAACCTTTCAGATATTCTTTTTAAGTTTTAATTTCTACTGTCTGGCGGAACTTGCCTGAACAGAAAGTACTCGAATGTATGTATGTTTTTGCATGTTTGTTTGTTCTTGTTTGTCTCATGAAAGAACTTTTTCGAGGAGAATGCGAGATGAAAGATGAATCCTTTCTTCAATTTTTTTTTTGAAGGAAGGTGAAGACGAATCCTTTTTTTCTTTTTTTTTTTTCTTTCTTTTTTCTGTTTTTTCTTTTCTTTTTTTTTTTGAAGGACCATGATAGACACCTCATAAAGGAGGGACCGTCATGAAGGACGGTGGAGGACCGCCATGAAGGACGGTGAGGGGTGGGAAATTTTCAAATCGATCCATTTCTGTCTCACATTTTGCGGTTATACTACTGTGGTTTATTATATTTTCCTTGAAACAAACGCAAACTTTCTTCACAATTATTATAAGAAATAGCCCACGATACAAGATACACTGTGTCTTCATTGCTGTATTCCATCCTTACTGACATGGCACTGACTGGGGCTAGGGCGTGGGGTCTTTGTGTTCTAGCCCAGGGTCATTCCTGACCTTGTATAGTTGCTTTGAAAAGTATCGCATACACTGCAGTTATATCATTGGAATTTATTTATTATTAACAAATTATTTTATATATAAATTTTTAGGCTTTTCTCCCACCTTGTATATATATATATATATATATATATATATATATATATATATATATATGTGTGGTATATATGGATTTTTTTCAACAAGCAATCATTCCCAGTCTTCTGTACAATTAGTCTCTCACTACGTTAACAATACAATTTGGTAAGACCCCCCTCAATTCTGTTTCACCTTTTAACCGTTTTATTTTTTACTTAGTATCCACATTTTTATACTTGATATTATTTCAATTTTAATCTTTTAATTTAATATATATTGTAACCTTACTATTAATTCCGGCTAATTATCGCTAATTGTCGAACGTCCATTTTAATATATTTGTTTTTGTTTATTACACTTATTTATTTCTATTTGATTTTAAACTTTTTAGCACTGATGATGGAAATTGAACTTTTCCAAAACGTCTGTAAATAAACATGTACCATCTTTTCGTCCTCCTGTTCCTCGCTAAGCTACGTTTCACTAAAAACAAACCATTCAAACAAGTTATATATATATATATATATATATATATATATATATGATGAATAAAACCACAAAGGAAAGGAAACACAGAATGGTGCTCAAGCGCTTTCGTGTAATGACATCCTCAGGAACACTGAAGTACATAAAGAGTTACAGCCTATATATAGGTTACAGAAAATAATAATAATAATATATATATATATATATATATATATGAAAATTATTTCACGAAAGTAACACGAGAAAAATATTTATGATGAATAAAACCACGAAGGAAAGGAAACACAGACTGGTGCTCAAGCGCTTTCGTCTAATGACATCCTCAGGAACACTGAAGTACATAAAGAGTTACAGCCTATATATACAGTAGGTTACAGAAAAAAAAAATATATATATATATACAATAAACGGAGAAATTAAAATAAAAATAAAAATTAGAGGATTGTGGGGAGGGGCATACAAATTTGTAAGGAAAAACTATCGATTTTTAGCACAAGATCAAATGAATTATTTCCAACCAATGTCATATAATAAAAAAAAAAAATACAAATTTATACTGGAAATCTGCCCGGGTTTTAGCACTCTGCCCGCATACAAGTTTACTAAAGATTTAGCGTTCTACCCTTCTTATCTAAATCTGTTCTAAAGGAATTCAAAACTACAGGATCGAGTTGAAAAAGACCTTTGCTTATGTTGAAGTTATTTGTAAGTTGGATAATGGCAGACTCAAGAATATTTCTATTAACAATGTTGCTAGAGTGAAATAAAACTGAAGCATTATTCCAATCAATACAGTGGGATAACTCTGACAAATGGAGAAGAAGGGCACTGGACGACTGTCCTGTTCTAACGGAATATTGATGCTGTTTTATACGTGTGTGCAAATCCTTTCCCGTCTGACCTATGTAAAAGGAATCACATTGTTTACAACCAATTTTATAGATAATGCCTGAATTATTGATAGGGCTATTTTTTACTATGATATTTTTCACAATATTGTTATATGAAAATACTACATTAATATCCAAAAGTTTAAGTACATTAGCAATGCCTAAAAAGCCCGGGAAAAATGGAAGTACTAAAATATTCTTTGACAAAGTACGAGTGTTATTATTCACACGATAGAAAGTTCGTTTTGCCTTGTTGAGACAAGATTCCATAAACGCAGAAGGATAACACAGATCACTTCCAATACCGTTGATTTTTTCCAATTCGGCATCGATGTATTCCGGACTGGCGATCCTAAGGGCGCGGAAAAAACATTGAAGAAAAAATGGCCTGCTTCAGTTTTATTTCACTCTAGCAACATTGTTAATAGAAATATTCTTCAGTCTGCCATTATCCAACTTACAAATAACTTCAACATAAGCAAAAGTCTTTTCCAACTCGATCCTGTTGTTTTGAATTCCTTTAGAACAGATTTAGATAAGAAGGGTAGAACGCTAAATCTTTGGTAAACTTGTACGCTACTCTAATAACTTTTATTTTTCAATTTATTTTTATATACTCGAACTTAAACAAGAAGGGCAGAGTGCTAAAACCTAGGCAGATTTCCAGTATACATTTTTTTTTTTTTAATTATCTATAACATTGGTTAGAAACAATTCATTTAATCTTGTGCTAAAAATCGGTAGTTTTCCCTTGCAAATTTGTATGCTCCTCCCACAATCTTTTAATGTTTAATTTTTTTTTTAAATTTTCCGTTTATTATATATATATATATATATATATATATATATATATATATATATATATATATGGAATGAATTTCACAATAAAACAATTGAAATAAATGAATGCTGCAAACCCACAAGGAAAAAGAAAAACGCTTCCAAGGCCTTTCGTGTATTCAAAGCTACACCTCGTCAGGGAATGAAGATAAAAGGCGAGATGCCCATAAATATATACAACGTACAGGAAAAACAAAACAATTAGCACATACTTAACAAGGGTTAATGAGAGGCAAAAGAAATTTTAACATGATATCGTCACTTTTATACGTCCCCGCACTGTTATTGAAATTGTTTTTAAAATGAATAAATGCACATTCTAGAATATTTCTTTCTATTATATCTCTGTTTTTAACAAGCGCTTTAGAACTATCCCACTTGATGCTATGGTTACATCTATACATATGGTTAAATAAAGCATTGGAATTATTAGCTGTTCTGCAAGCATATTTATGTTGTTTTACCCTAATATCTAACGTTTTACCGGTTGGGCCTATATATACTGAGTTACATTGTGTACATCCGATCGAATACACACAACCAACAACATTATCAGGGCTATTCTTTATTAGGCGTGACTTAACAGTATTATTATACTTAAAGATTACATTAATGCCAATTGCTTTAAGTACAGTTGGAAGGTATTGAAAATTAACATGGTAAGGTAGGCTAAGGATATTTTTACGCTGAAATTCCTTTACAACTACATTATTATAATACCTATTCTTGGCTTTCTTAAGACAGTTATCTAAAAATGCAATAGGATAACATAATTTAGTACCAATATTCATGATATTGCATAACTCTGAATCTAAAAATTCAGGACTGACAACTCTCAATGCTCGAAAAAACATAGCAGAGAAAATAGAGGATTTAATCGAAGGATGATGGTCAAAATAAAAATGCACATAAGAGTTATTATTAGTAGGCTTACGGTAGACTTCATATTTGAACTGATTAGAGCATCTCCAAATTTTTAGATCAAGAAAAGATAGGCTTCCATCATTTTCTTTTTCAACTGTAAACTTAATAGATGGGACTAAATTGTTGAGCCTACCAAGAAATACGTCCACATCCAAATTATTAGGCCAAAGGCATAAAATATCATCTATATACCTGTACCAAACCAGGTTAAAATTAACAATCGTAGGCAAAATTCTACTTTCAAAAAATTCCATATATAAATTAGCTAGTACAGGTGAAAGGGGATTTCCCATAGCCAATCCGAACGACATAGCATAAAACTTATTTTCAAACTGAAATTTACAATCTTTGACACAAAGCTTAATTAACCCAATAAGAGTGTTGTGTTGAACAGGGAAAGAATATTCAGAGATCTTATCTTTTAAAAAATCAAGTAGGTCATCAACAGGGACTTTTGTGAATAGCGAGCATACATCGGAGCTTACCAATTTGAAATTGGGGTCATTAGGGAACTTCAGTTTGCCAATAAGATCCATGCTATTTACAATATGTGACTCAGAAATAGAGCCAACTAACGGCGTTAATAAACTAACTAACCATATTGATAGCTTATAGGTTACGGAGCCCACTGAGCTAATAATAGGCCTCATGGGATTATTAACTTTGTGTGTTTTTACTAAGCCGTACAGATATGGTAGTGACGGATTGATACTAAGAAACTGCTGTGAAAGCCCATTATAGTTATTTTTTAAAATTTCTCTTAATTTTCTGTTAAACATTTTATTAACATCCTCCAATGGGTCTCTATTTAGAAGTTTGTACGTGTCACGATCACTCAATAACGTATTCATCTTTTCAACATAACTGTTTTTGTCCATGATGACGATCGAATTTGATTTATCCGCTTTAGTAATATGTAATGAATCATTATTTTTCAGTGTTTTTAGAGCTTTTTCAAACCTCAAAGGATAATTCGATTCAAACCTCGTATTAAAAGCATTATACACACAACCTTTGGCTAAAGTCACCTCACTTTCGGAAATATTACTATGTTTTTCAAAATTAATAAAAGACTTAGCAATCAGTAAACTGCTAATAATTCAAATGCTTTATTTAACCATATGTATAGCTGTAACCATAGCATCAAGTGGGATAGTTCTAAAGCGCTTGTTGAAAACAGAGATATAATAGAAAGAAATATTCTAGAATGTGCATTTATTCATTTTAAAAACAATTTCAATAACAGTGCGGGGACGTATAAAATTGACGATATCATGTTAAAATTTCTTTTGCCTCTCATTAACCCTTGTTAAGTATGTGCTAATTGTTTTGTTTTTCCTGTATGTTGTATATATTTATGGGCATCTCGCCTTTTATCTTCATTCCCTGACGAGGTGTAGCTTTGAATACACGAAAGGCCTTGGAATCGTTTTCTTTTTCCTTGTGGATTTGCAGCATATATATATTTTTTTTCTGTAACCTATATATAGGCTGTAACTCTTTATGTACTTCAGTGTTCCTGAGGATGTCGTTAGACGAAAGCGCTTGAGCACCATTCTGTGCTTCCTTTCCTTCGTGGTTTTATTCATCATAAATATTTTTCCCTTGTTACTTTCGTGAAATAATTTATATATTATATAAATATATACACGGTGAACCAAAAGTAGGTGGACAGTAGGTTGAATACGGTTTGTGTTATATTATATTATAACTATGGTGTTCATTATAACTATGGTGTTTGTGTTTTATTATATTAAATATTATAACTAAATTTATTTAAATTTTATTTTGTATTATAGTATACAAAAAAATTAAATATGTATTCTCAAAATAAACGTTATCATTTACTGTCCACCTACATTTGGTTCACCCTATATATATATATATATATATATGGGAATGAACTCAGAATGTTTCCTTGAGGTTTTATGATACACACAGACCGTGCATGGAACAAGGAACTCTTCTAGGATAATTAAATCCACTATAGTCCGAATAAGTAATGGTAAATGGAAAATACCATAGTTTTTCTTTTTCATGATGCTAGCCCGACGTGGTCAACGGGTCACTCGCAAAGAGGTCCCAAAAATATAGCTTCCCTCACCAACTATCTGCAGAGTAGATAGGATCCAGCTTTGGGACAGGATCTAGGGTTTAAAGCAGCCTAGCCCAGCTACATTTAGAACCTCAATATAAGCAAAAGACTCGCTGCCTTCACGTCAGATTGAATACATCAAAGTAAAAGGGGTAACTATTATATTTTTACCCAAAAACGAAAACTTAAACCTTATATTGAGGATCTAAATGTAGCTGGGATAGGCTGCTTTGAACCCTAGATCCTGTCCCAAAGCTGGATCCTATCTGCTTTGCAGATAGCTGGTGAGGGAAGCTATATTTTTGGGACCTCTTTGCGAGTGACCCGTTGCCCACGTCGGGCTAGCATCATGAAAAAGAAAAACTATGGTATTTGTCATTTACCATTACTTATTCGGACTATAGTGGATTTAATTATCCAAGAAGAGTTCCTTGTTCCATGCACTGTGTGTGTATATGGTGGAATATGGACAAATGTCATGATAAATATATATTTAATTATTATTTTTTTTGGACCACCCTAATAGGGACCTGCTGGACAAAAGCACCATTTCTTTTCCTTACAATCTATGTGGTATAAATTTTTATATTTTTATTGGAACCAAGTAATCTAAGCTTGGTGGAACCTGTTTTAGCCATTTTTCAAAAATGGGTGGACGAAAATCAGGAAAAAAAAATCAGTTTTTCGGTTAGAAATAAAGATATGCCTCTGAGAGCTCAATTACTGTTGTAGACTGTTATAATACTATGCATATTGTTTGGCAGCAGCAACATTCAAACATATAGAATGAAAAAAAAAAAATATTTTTGGTTTACAGATTTTTTCCACATTTATTATGGTCGGTAAGGGTGAAAAATTCTGACAAATGCTTCTTTGTATTGCAGACTGTGCTGAGGTCCCTTGCAGTTGCACACAATGAACTGGACTACGTGTGTAATATGTCAGCAGACAATCTCTGAAACATTCCGATGCGCCTTAATGTGCGTCAACATAGGGACAGCTCAGAGGCATACAGACCCTTTCTAGACAATGTTAGTGAATTCAGGCAGTTTGGGAGACTCTCGGTACCACTCAAGTTTAGTGAGGACATGGACAAGGCCCCATTTATTCTGCACCGTGCACAGTGGCACAAAACATGCCATGTCAAGTTCAGTGCAGAGAAACTGGAAAGAGCAAGGAAAAGGGAGAGAGCCGGCAGTACTGAGCGTGATGGTGCAGCCAAACGACGTCGACACCGCATGCCCGTGGAGAAGAATAAGTGCATATTCTGCAACAAATGCGATGGGCAACTCCACGACTTTGCAACTCTTCAGGCAGACAGCAACATAAGAACCATGGCCACAGATCTGCAAGAAACAGATTTACAGACCAGGACTGAAGGTGGTGACTTCGTTGCCATTGATGCAAAGTATCACCTTGCTTGCTTGACTGGACTGCGAAATCGCCATCGTTCCTTTTTGAGGAGAAGCCAAGACTACTCTCAGACTGACGTGGAAGAGAAGAAACTGAAAGCCAGAGCTTTTGTTGAGCTAATCACACATGTTGAGAATTCTGTAGAGGATGGAAACTTCTGTTTCAAGTTTTCTTAGCTGCGTCAGCTCTATGAAAATCGCCTGGCCGACCTTGGTATTGGTAGAGAGATCAACAAGGTTCGCTTCGAGGAACAAGTTCTGAAGTACTTTCCACAAGCACAAGAGCAAAAGTAATGGCAAGAATGTAGTACTTGTCTTCGAACAAGGCATGCAGGAACTGCTCAAGGACACTTTGAAGTCTGACTATGAGAATAATGCAGTGTTTCTGGCAAAAGCTGCCAGAATTGTGTGTGATATGTTCCGTTCTAAAGGGTTCAACTTCGATGCTTCATTCCCATCTGGATGCCAACATGCCTCAGTTCCTACAACTCAAATCCCTGGTAGCCATGGTTCTGAAAGGAGCCGACCTCAAGGAACAGGATTCTGCAGACTCCCAGTCATGCCTCACGGTCTCGTAAATGATCCTGTTTAACTGCAAGAAGAGGGCTGCAACTGCCATGAAGGGAGCGGCTGCTGCAACTGCCAGGTCTCGATATTCGTCGGAGCATGAACCACCCTTGCCCCTCTACCTTGGATTAAATGTTCACACTCAAACCAGGTCCAAGAAGTTGATAACACAGCTGTACACGTTGGGCTTGAGTGTAAGCTATGATCGGGTACTTCTACTTGAGAATCAACTGGCTACTGCTATCTGTGAGAACATCAAGGACAAAGGTTCTGTGAGTCCTGCCCAGCTACGCAAAAGCCTCTTTACCGTTGGGGCCTTGGACAACTTGGATCACAATCCACCAAGCACCACACTCAAAGGTTCATTCCATGGTACAGGCATCAGCCTCTTTCAGTTCCTTACCAAGTCCAATATGGGACACCCTGAGGATGGGATGCGGCTGCCCTCATCAGAAACAAAGAAGAACCATTTGTTGCCTGACAGCTTCACCACTGTGCCCGCTATTACACTCAAGACAAATAGTGTGGCTGTACCCAAGGCATCCAATGCTGTCAAAGCTGTGGAGAAACGTCTGGAGGGAGCACGAGAGAAAAAGAAATGTTGACTGGAGCATGCTATCAAGCTGATCGAGAAGGGGAGGTAACCAAGGAAGATGCTGTGGCCTGGTCAGCCTACCATGCCAGTCATCAAGACCACATCTCTGATGACTCACAACCCGCTCTCACACAACTCTTGCCACTCTTCTATGAGAAGGCTGCTTCAGCTGCCATGATCAAGCATGGGATGAATGTACAGCGCGAAGCCATTCAGTTCCTGAATCCTGGACAGATTCCAGTGATTACTTTGGATGCACCACTGTATGCACTGGTCAAGTTTGTTCAGTGGAACTGGTCTCAAACACATGGCGAGGCCAAGTACGTAATCATGTTCAGTGGTCTGCACATTGAGATGACAATGTGGAAAATATTTGAGGGCTACTTGAAGGCCTCTAGGTGGACCACTGCACTGACCAAACAGGCATCGCCTCCTCTGGCACAGCTGACTCCTTCCTCAAGGCATCCCACCTCACCAGGACAAGACATGCCCACCAAGTGAGTGCTCTGGCCCTGGAAAGCTCCAGCAGGATGCCTTCACACACACACACACTATGACTGAAGGACCGCATGATGAGAGGGACAAAGAAACGTGGGGACAAGATATGATCAGCAAGAGTCCAACATTCCACTACTGGGATACCATTCTCAAGATGAAAATCTTTGGTCTGATTTTCGTGGGGGCCCACCGATTCCCTGTATGTGGAATCACTCAAGGCTTTGGTTGGTTGGTTCTTTGCCCTTGACCATCACGACTATGCCAGGTGGATTCCCGTGCACCTACGGGACATGGAGAGCCTACCTACAGCCATCCAAGAGGAATTCGAAGACAACGGCCACTGGGTTGTTTCAAAGACAACCAAACGATGCTCATCCATACCAATCGACCAGGCTTATAAGCAGAACAATGAGCTGGTGAAGGTTTCAGGGAGTGCAGTGGACTGACTGAGAATCTTTCAACTTTCAAGGAGTGGATAATAGTTGGACCTGAGCAAGCACGACTTCTACAAGAGTGAGGAGGAGTACACCTCAGAAGAAGAAAATCAACAACAATGCCATGAGGAGGGACTGTCAACACAGAAGACATTCAAAAAGCAAACAGTGGGTCTGGTTCAGGCTATCTCTGAGATGAGCAATCCTTTCCTAGATGACAGCCCTGAACTTTTTACACTGGACACACGGAATGTCATCGACGAGTCTGTTGTCAACACAGTCCGTACCGTGGAAGCAGAGGGCAGGGGGCAATACAACCCCTACCATCAGTCAGTGCTAACTGACCGCAAACACTCTATCCATGAGCCCATGAATTACACCCTGCCTCTGTTCAGTTGTCCAGCACCCAAGTCAAAGACCAAGCAGGCAGGGTAGATCTCACTGCTGAAGGATGGTGTGACACTCTTCTCCAGATTATACATAGTCATGCAGCAGAGAGATGGAGACATGAGTACCTTCTTCAAGCATGAAAATCATCCACATCCTCCATCTCTCTCTGACAGAGGTAAGCCACGACAGGGGAAGAAGTCGGATCTGCTGAGCATTCTGACCCACGAGACAGATGAGCCACAATCGGAACCTCCTAGGTCCTTCGAGGTGAAAATACTTGATGGTGCTGCTGTGGTGCACCTCCTGCCAATCACCAACATCACCATTTTTGATGAATATATCAGTGGTGTCTTTCTTCCCCACATTATGCAGCAGTTGGAGACCTCTGCAAGAGTTGACGTGGTCTGGGACACCTATGTATCCAGCAACATCAAAGAGTCAACCAGAGAGAACCGCGGCAAAGGCATCAGGAGGAAGGTCGCCGGTCGAAATAAAGTTCCAGGGAACTGGCCAGATTTCCTGCGTGACCCCACCAATAAGCAAGAGCTCTTTGCATTCTTCTCCAGCAAGGTTGCATCCACCGAATGCCCAGAAGGCAAGCAGATCTTCATCACATCGAGCAGCACAGTTGTCAGCAGAGGCACCAGCCACTGCATGTCGAAGTGTGACCATGAGGAAGCAGATACAAGAATAATGATTCACTTGCAAGATACCATGGAGAGTGGTTCTAACATCTGCTTGGTGCGCACTGTGGACACTGACGTAGTCATCCTCCTCATCGGAAAATTCCACGCCATCGTCGCCAAATATCCACTTGCAGACATCTGGGTTGCCTTTGCCACTGGTAAGAACTTCATGTACCTACATATCATTGCCATCTGCCATGCTCTAGGCAAAGACAAGTCCACAGCCCTTCCCCTGTTCCACAGTTTCACAGGGTGTGACACAACCTCAGCATTCTATGGAAAGGGGAAGACGTCAAAATGGGAAACCTGGAATTCCTACCCTGAGGTCACCCAGGCATTCAACTACATGGCAGCAAATCCGCACACCCTACTGACCGTGGACTCTCAACACTTCCAACTACTGAAACGCTTCACAGTCGTCATCTATGACAAGACAAACACTCTGGAATCTGCAGGGCCGGCGCTACCCACTAGGCAAACTAGGCGATCGCCTAGGACGCCAAAATCTGGGGGCGCCACACAAATTCTGAACAACTTAGACAAAATTACTTAGTCCAACTAAAAACACGAAAACTTAGTGATAAAGGGAGCAGTGGCTAAGACTGATAATAGCAATGTTGAGGAAAAAAAAACTTTGTTGGAAGTGTTTTATTAAAAGAATGAAAAAATTTCGTTCTCACAAGAAGCAGCGACGCTTTGGGGTGGGGTGGAACTTCTACCCTCTCCCCGACACTCTCCCGCTCCACCCCCACCCCGTCCTCCATCCTCCTCTGTCCCTCGGGTGACCTCACCTTTTCCCACCTGCCCCTACCTTCCACGAGGAAGAGGAGGAAGGAAGAGGAGGAAGGAAGAGGGGGAAGGAAGAGGAGGAAGGAAGAGAGGGAAGGAAGAGGAGGAAGGAAGAGAGGGAAGGAAGAGGAGGAAGGAAGAGATGGATGGAGGACGGGGTGGGGGTGGAGCGGGGGATGGTCGGGGAGAGGGTCGTGTGGTGTTATGACGTCACATGATTTGGCGTGGGTGAGTGTGGAGTGGAAAATGCAGGCTCAGTCATCTTCTTAGAGTGGTCAGAGTAACAAGTTTCAAGAACGGTTCGTCAGCATGCCAAACTGTAAGTTGAAATTGTTTTATTTCTGTAACGTAATTATCTGATTTTTCTTGTATTATAATATGCATATTCTATAATGCTTGACTTCGTTTTTCTGTTTATATATTTGTTGAAATAAAAGCGGGGTAAGAATTAATTATGTATGGGATAGAAACGTGTTTATAGGTATAACGAGTTTTTCTTTTTCAATCTTAGTGCTTCTAGTCAGATTTTATCATAATATAAACCAGATTGATTAAATATGTAGAGTCCGCAGCAGATACCATCAAGGGCAACCACAGTCATACGCGTACATTCATATGTATATTACGTGCCTATAGTGGACACTGTGGACTTTTAAAGACTCATTGGGCTCCTAATAGATTAGGACATTCGTATTATAAAATAATTAGAGAGAGAGAGAGAGAGAACAGTGATGGGGGTACGTGCTGACGTTGCCGGGTATCTAGTTCTCAGCATTTTTTTCCACTAGTCAAGTTTAGTAGTCTCCTGAACGTAACTGAAGGTGTTTATTGTTACAGTATGTTGTCAAGTTTTTAATCAAGGATTAGTCAAGTATTAAGTCAAGTTTTCACATGAAAAAAGAATATATCTTTTGAGGAATATGTTAATTTTATACGGTCGCAAATAACTAAAGTGAAACATTTAAAATTTTGCTAGATAACAGATTTACTGGTGATATGCATGATCATAAAACTATATATTTCTTAATAAAAACCCACTCTAATAGATGGAGTTTATTTCCACAACAGTTTCGATGCCCACTGGCATCCTCTTCGGGTGGATACAGAAAAACGAATGAACCAAAAAAAAGAGGGAAAACAGTCCAGGGACCATTAAGAAATTCACACCTAGGTTAGATCCCGTTCTCCCGACACTGGAAGGTAATAATAATAAATGTTAAAAAATGTAAATACAATAATAAATGCAGTAATTATGTCAAAATAATAGAATCTGTATGTATAGAACAAGTACGGGGCTCCAATGGCCTAAACCATTAGAGGTACAGTAAAACTAAACATACCTTACAAAAGAGGATTTAATCCTGCATTTGATGAGAAACAATTAAAACTTGGTGTTCCTGCCGTTGGCTTCCAAGACAGCCTGAATTCGCTTTGGGTAGCTTCCCAAAAGTGACGTGAATAGATCTTGATTGTTACGCAAATTTGCTAAAACAGTTTCAATGTGTTGCGTCACTGTATCCTTCGAAAATCGATTTGTAATTAAGTCTCTAGTTGTGAGGTTTACTAGTCTGTTTAAGGTTCTGCCTCTTGTAGTCTCCACCAGTCTAGAAGGGAAATTATTCTTGGTAAGGAGTTTTCGGATGAAATCTAGTTCATCGTCTAGTTTATAGTAATCTGAAGAGATATTGAAAGCTCTCTTAGTCAGAGTCGAAATTAAATTTCGTTTGAAACCTAAAGGGATGAATCAAGAAAAGTTCGTAGTAAGATTGGTGAATGTCGGCTTTCGGTAAACGGAAGTTTCAAAAGAGGAATTAGTTTTTATTACCTTAATCTCCAAAAAGGAGAGAGAGCTATTAGATTCAGCTTCTGAAGTAAATTCAATATTAGGGTGCTTAGAATTAAGGTAATTACGAAACAAAGGGATATGGTCTGGTGATTTGAACAGGAGAAAAGTGTCATCAATATATCTTCTATAAAAAACCGGTTTGAAGTTGGAAGGACACTCATTCAGCTATTTGACTTCATGATGACAAACAAACGCGTTAGCTAAGGTGGGACCAAGAGGCAGACCCATTTGAACACCTTCACTCTGTTTACAACATTCACTGTTGAATATAAATATAAGGTCTTCCACGGAAAATTTTAGTAGTTCTTTCATCTGACCTTTATTAAAACCCTGCACAGTATCAGTATCATTAAAAAGATTGTCATTACATACGGGGCTCCACTAAACTTCCCCCCCCCGCCCATGGCCTAAACCATTAGAGGCACAGTAAAACTAAACATACCTTACAAAAGAGAATTTAATCCTGCATTTTATGAGAAACAATTAAAACTTGGTGTTCCCGCCATTGGCTTCCAAGACAGCCTGAATTCGCTTTGGGTAGCTTGCCAAAAGTGACGTGAATAGATCTTGATTGTTACACAAATTTGCTAAAACAGTTTCAATGTGTTGCGTCACTGTATCCTTCGAAAATCGATTTGCTGCAGGTTCTTGAAACAAGAGACATTCAACCTCGTCCTTTATAACTGATCCAATGTGTTCACAGACGTTCAGGTCAGGAGAATTTCATGGCCATTCTTCATTTCCAAAGAAATCGATCTCATGGTTCCGCAACAACTGTTGAGTGGCTAATGTCTTAAAGCAGGGGGCCTTATCGTGCAGAAGTGTGACCTGATCGATATCCATAACATTGTTTGGGTTTCTTAGAAAAGGAATGACATGCTGGGATAGAATAATATCACGAAAATACTGTCCATCCCAACTCTGACCATTTGGCTTCAGCACCCATGAGCTTCTTTGCAGTGAACAAAACAAACACACCAACACAGTTTGGACTTTTTAATAATTCGCGATAATGTTCATTGTCATCGATTTCATCTGGTGTTATGGCCCACACTCGATCATTTTGGTAGTTAGGCCCACGTGTTACGTAAACCAAAAATTCATCGGAGACAGCTAAATGCATGAAATCATCCACATCCCAATCTTGAAGATAATGGGCAAACCACATTCTGTCATCGATGTTAAGTTGAGTTTTTCTTGGCTTTGGAAGTTCATGCCAAGGCTTTAAACCTTGCCTATGACGGTACAGTCGAATGATCTCACCACTAACGATCTTTCCTCTCAACACTTCGATCTCTCTAGAAAGTTTAGCACAGCTGTTTTTCCGCTTACGCGTACCGCTTTCAATGTTGTTCTTTGTTTCCTGAGAGAGTGACAAATTTGGGCGCCCAGATTTGGTTGTATCCATTTCACATTCATCCAAAGTTTTATTCCAATTTCTTTTGACGAAGTCCTCACTTCTTCGCAACTTTTTGGCAACCCATGAACGTGTTATAAAGGTGGCTCCAGCATCACGAGCCTCCCGAAATGTTATTGCTCGTATGCGATCTATCACACTTTGCCTCTCCGAATCACCAATTAATTGAGAAGCCATTATATTATCACTTTATCAGCTAGAGTAATTTTAATACCTGCAATAAATAAAGAATTTTATATGTTTTTATAATCACTAAAAACTATTTCGATGTAAGTAAACATGTAAGCTGCAAATGGGAGGGGCTAAGGTTTTTTGGAACCCCTTAGATAGTTTTAATTTGTGCGAATGTACTTATAAGCGGGACCCTTTAATAAAAATGCCCTTCTGGGGTCGGGGTAACGGGATCTAGCCTAGGTGCGAATTTCCTAATGGTCTCTGGATTGTTTCCTTCTCGCCTTTTTCATTCGTTTTTCGGTTTATAATTTCTGTATAATAAACAACAATGTAATAATCAATGTAATAATAAATTTATAATTTCTGTAATAAATAATAATGCAATATTAAATGTAATAAATTTAATAATAAATGTAATAATTATGAAAAAAAATAATAGAATCTCTATGTATAGAACAAGAAGATAGTTTTAAATTTGTGGGAATGTACTTATAAGCGGGTCCCTTTAATAAAAATGCCCTTCCATTGTCGGGAGAACGGGATCTAACCTATATGTGAATTTCTTAATGGTCCCTGGACTGTTTTCCCTCTTGTTTTTGGTTCATTCGTTTTTCTGTATTCACCCGAAGAGGATGCCAGTGGACATCGAAACTGTTGTGGAAATAAACTGTTTATTAGAGTGGGTCTTTATTATCATATTTTGACCTTCACATAGAAAAAAGTGAAGTTTTTTGCATTTATATATTTCTTGTTCGCAAGTTAATTATAATTTTACGACTGCATTTTTCAGCTGGTGTAAAGAACGTGATGGCTGGAGGAAGTTGCAGAAAAAAATTGTCTGGAGCACAAAATCGTAAAAGGAAAGCAGAAACAGATATCGAACTAAAAAAACAAGCAGGTTCACTTTTGAAACATCTTCGTCTACAGTGCTCAGATGTCGAACACACTGCTGATCAAAGAGACACTAATAATGAGTTAGCAGTTTCTACTACAGACTCTCAAAATGGCGGTGAATATATTCCGAATACAGAAAATGAAAAAAGTGATTTTTGTCAGAATCAAGATTTGGAAAGACATGAAGGTGAAAGTACCACTAGTTTGAACTTCGGCGACCCGGCTACATGGCCCAAATGTGACAAACATCTGGGACTAATCTTGGTGGAACATGGACCAGAACATTTTCAGCAATACGATTTTCCTAAAGACCATCAACAAAGAAGGTTCTCATCAATTCATTACTGTAGAAAACTTCCCAATGGCGAACAAATGCATCGGAAGTGGCTACAATATTCCAAATCAAAGGACTCGGTATTTTGCTTTTGTTGTAAACTGTTTACTGTAAACCAAAATGGTTCGTCTCTTGCTGGGGAAGGTTGCAGAGACTGGAAAAACATATCTGCAGTTCTAGCATTGCATGACAGAAGTAAGGAACATTTGAATAATTTTCAGAACTGGAGAGAACTTGAACTAAGATTGAACAGCAAGAAAACAATTGACGAAACAAATATGCGCCACATCAAACAGCAAGAAAAATATTGGCAACAAATCTTAGAACGGCTGATTGCTTTAGTGAGAGTTCTTGCTATGCAAAATCTGCCTTTTAGAGGATCACATGACAAACTGTACACCTCAGGTAATGGAAACTTTTTGAAGTTAGTAGAATATCTTGCTTTGTTTGACCCACTTATGAATGAACATCTACGTAAGATACAAGACAGTAAGACATGTGTACCGACATGAAAGGAAAAGAAAATGGTGTACAAAGGAGAATATTGGACATTAATCCACGAGCACTCTTCGTACCCTGCAGCGCACATTCTTTAAATTTGGTTGTTGATGATGCTGCCAAAAGTTGCCTGGAGGCAACAACATTCTTTAATCTGGTACAACATGTTTATGTGTACTTTTCAGCTTCGACACGCCGCTGGGAGGTTCTGAAATGTCATGTCCCAAATCTGACAGTGAAACCATTAAGTGATACAAGATGGGAAAGCCATATTAGTGCTTTGAAGGCTCTTCGCTATCAGCTTGGCAGTATATTTGATGCCTTAATTGAAATCTCTGAGGATATTTCTCTTACAGGATCGTCTGGCAATTCTTCACGGGTTGAGGCACGCGGACTTGCAAATAACATTTCCAACTTCAAGTTCATCGTTTCCCTCGTTGTTTGGGATGATATTCTGTTTGAGATTCTGTTTGGATTCGTGATCAGCCTTTCCTCATTCGTGATCAGTCTTTCCATTCGTGATCAGTCTTTCCTTGTGGATAGACGTGTTTTATCGAGTGTCGAGTGTTACCAAGTGAATAAGTGGTTTTCGTTCAAGTGTCTTTAAAAAAAAAGAAAAGAAAAGTGTTTGGTGCATTCTTAACTAAATTACTTCGTGTTACTAATCATTCATTAACGAATATATTTCATTTATTGAATTTATTCATTACTATATTACTTGACTAAACCAAAGCTATTGCCTTGTTTGTTCCCGAATCTATTACTACACGAGGTTTCATAAGGTTGAAAGTCCCTTGGTTTGCCTTTGTTGTTTTTCAAATCTATCAGAAACGAGGCTTCTTAAGGTTCATTTTTCCTTCACACACTACCTGACCTCCAAAAGGGTCACCTACCGTGGGAAAAAAGGATTAAGTCGGTAAACAGCGGACAGATAAGTTTCATTTAATACTTTTTCTTTAACATATCTTTCGTCGGTAGCTTAATTATATATTCATTTAGCATAAAATTGTGTTACAAGAACCTGTTTCTGCGTTTCAAGAACAATTTTGCGGGTTTTCGCAGGTGACGGCACAATAAGCACGCGGTAGACCTACGTTGTAATTTATTAATTTCCAAACGCTCGTTTTTTTTTTTTTTTGTTTTTTAACTAATTAAAAGCATGGCACCCCCGTCAAGTACTTGCAGTCGCTGTGAAGGGAAATTTGCCGCTTACGCGTTTACAATGGCTAATAATAATGAACAGTTAGTTTGCAGGTGGTGCTCAAGCATGGAAGTCCTGAGGAACGATTAGAACGTGAGAGGGAGGCCAGGGTGAGGCTTGAAGAAAGCGTGATGCTCCTGACGGCAAAATTAGAATCCCTTGAGACTCCAGTTACGACCCCTCCTGCCTCAGTTTCTACTAATAATATAAATAGTATTAATAGCCCTCTCTCTTCCCCTAGTTCCCAACCCTTCGTTCGAGTGCGAAATGGAGCCCCATTGAGAAAAGCAAAGACTTGTCTACCAGTAATAACAAGCAATAAGTTTTCTGTTTTAGGTTTCGAAGATGCTGATGAACCGGAAATACGACTCGTTGGCGATTCCATTGTTCGAGGGCAGCTCGAGGAATTCTGTGGGAGAAACCCTCGTCGTAGGCGCCGTTACTGCTACCCTGGTGCAAGGGTGGAGGATATAACTAATAGTGTTGACCATTTTACAGACGGTACCGCCGAGGACACAACGTATGTTATTCATGTCGGTACTAATAACGTTTTAAATTCTAGATCGGAAGAACTGCTGGCTAGGTACAGGGACTTATTAGAGCGACTAAAGGAGAAAACTAATAAGATTGTTTTAACAGGTATACTTCCTCGAATTATCCAACGAAGCGATTTCTACAGCAAGGCGACCTATATTAACAATAACCTAAAGTCTCTTTGCCAACAGGAATGAGTGCATTTTGCAAATTTTTGGAACAGTTTCTACGGCAGGAGGGACCTGTTCCTCGAAGATGGAAGACTATTTCATAATACTGTCTCTTCTTTTCAGGCTGCCGCAACCCGAACGGTCCCAGCGTAAATTCCGCAAATTTCCCCTGCGCTCGCGAAGGTGTCGCAATTACAAACAATTTGAAGGTTCTATCCTTAAATGTTCGTAGCCTACGAAATAAAATAAACGAATTTTTTTCTTTAATTGCTTGTAAAGACTATGATTTAATTGCGATAAATGAATCGTGGCTTAGCACTGAAACACGTGACTTTGTAGGGGAGTATCAAATTAAAGGTTATAGACTTTTTGTTAAAAACAGAATAGGTAGGAGAGGAGGCGGTGTTATGTTGTATATCAAAGATAATATTGTGAACGTTATAGAAGTAAAGCACACAATTCCAGAACCGATAGATTCGACTATAGCAGAACTTAAATTGAACGATTTCAAACTTCTTGTTGCGGTTATATATAGGCCCCCTAATCAAACAGCTGATACGGACGAAGCGTTATATCGTGAACTAAAGAGAATAATCGGTAGTGAGCAGGCTTTAGTTATGGGTGACTTTAATTGCGCCAACGTGAATTACGATACAATGCAGGGAGACGCGGAAGGTAATCGTTTAGTTAATTTTCTCGAGGATAGCTTTCTTATTCAAAAGGTTGGGGAACCTACGAGGTTGGACAGTATTTTAGATTTAGTAATAACTACGGATGATAGGCTAATTACTGATCTTCAAGTAATAGAACCGTTAAGCAATAGCGATCACAATATGGTAGAGTTTGTCCTCTCAGTAAGTCACTCGAAACCAACTAACTCGACTAAAATTCCTAACTTCCAGCACGCAGACTTTAGTAAATTTCGAAATAAATTGTCACACGTCAATTGGGAAAACGTAATGGGGAACTCCAACGCAAAACTAATGTGGGAATCGTTCGAAACGGTATTTAGGACTATAAATGAGGAATGTGTACCGTACAAAATTAAGCGTGCGAAAGTAAACAACAAGCCCTTGTGGTTTACTTCTAGAGTAGGAGACATTATAAAGAGTAGAGATAGGGCTTATAGGCTACATAAGTGCGATAAAGACAATTTGTTGTTACGAAACAACTACATATCTCTAAGGCGTGAAGCGAAAAGTGTAATAAAAAAGTCCAAGCGCGAATTTGAAATCTCCATAGCTCGTGACGGTAAAGAAAACCCCAAGCGATTCTTTCAATACGTCAATAATAGAAATCCAGTAAAAAGTGTCTTGGGGCCTTTGAAAAATGTAAACGGAGATCTAGTTTCTGAAAACAAGGAAATGGCTACCTTGCTAAACGAATTTTTTACGTCAGTTTTTACTATAGAAGATGTAACGAATATCCCTACGGTCATAGACATAATACCTTTTGATAATGGTAATATTTTGGATAATATGTGGTTAGTGAAGGGGAGGTAATGCGCTATATTGATAAAATGAAAACGCGTAAATCACCGGGCCGGATTCCATATATCCCATACAACTAAAAGAATTAAAAGATAGCATTGTTGTGCCGCTAACAAAGATTTTTAATGCGTCTATTTCTGAGGGGTGCGTACCAGATAATTTCAAGTTAGCAAACGTAACACCTATCTTTAAGAAAGGCGATAAAGGTGCGGCGGGAAATTATAGGCCAATCAGTTTAACGTCTGTTGTAGGTAAGCTACTGGAATCAATAATTAGGGATCGTATAGTCGAACACTTAGAATTGCATAAACTAGTTAGAAATACGCAGCACGGTTTTAGGCGAAACAAATCTTGCTTAACTAATCTTTTAGAATTTTTCCAAAGCGTGGTTGACGTTTACGATAGACATCGGGCGGTTGATGTAGTGTATTTAGATTTTCAAAAAGCGTTTGACACCGTGCCGCACAAAAGACTCATTGAAAAAACTAAGGCTCATGGAATCAGGGGTGTAGTAATAAATTGGCTAGAAGAGTGGTTGCGAGGTAGGAAACAGAGGGTGGTCGTTGATGGAGCGGAGTCGTGTTGGGCTAATGTAGCAGGGTTCTGTATTGGGCCCCTTGCTTTTTCTTATATATATTAACGATTTAGATGTCGGCCTAGTCAGTACAGTTTCAAAGTTTGCGGATGACACGAAGCTGGGTGGTAGGGCGATTAATGACGAAGATAGAGGTAAAATCCAGGAAGATCTGAATAAAATCGTTGATTGGTCAGTCACATGGCAAATGAGATTTAACGTGATAAGTGCAAAATTTTGCATATAGGTTCGCGTAACGGTAATTTTGCGTATAGTATGTCAGGGAAAGATTTAACAAGCGTAGAGCAGGAAAAAGATTTAGGAGTTATAGTCACTGGTGATTTAAAAGTAGCGAAACAAAGTACAGCAGCGGTCAATAAGGCGAACAAAGTGTTAGGTTTTATAGCTCGAAATTTTGAGTACAAATCGCGCGATATTATAGTTCCTCTTTATAAATCATTAGTTAGACCCCATTTGGAGTACGCGGTCCAATTTTGGAATCCGCATATGCGCAAAGATATAGACAAAATCGAAAGAGTTCAAAGACGAGCAACTAAGATGATTCCGTCGCTTAGGTCAAAGTCGTACGAGGATAGGCTTAAGGAGTTAAAATTGACAACACTCGAGACTAGGAGGCTAAGGGGTGATCTAATCCAGGTTTTCAAAATTATGAATGGGTTCGATAACGTAGATAGAGATAGCTTTTTCGAAATATCTCAATATAATAGGACTAGAAATAACGGGTGTAAGTTGACAAGTAGAAGGTTCGAGACAGCAGTTGCCAAAAACTTTTTTACGCATAGAATAGTAAATAGCTGGAATAGTTTGCCGGTAGAAGTAATTAGTAGCACGTCTATAAACATGTTTAAAAATCGATTAGACGCATATGTTGATAGATTGGGTATAGTTTAAGGTAGTAAAATTAAGGCTTTGTGGGATAGATCCCACAGCTCAACACAAGTGTTGTGGGATATAGGGAGGCAGCATCTTGGGTTAGGGGATACTCTCTGTCCTTACACACCCATTTAAAGAGATTCCTCTGCCGAGCGGTCCCCCATAGTACTGTGAGGTATTGAAAAACTCATGATCTTCACTTGCCCACAAACACCTTTAAATGGGAGACCCAAAATGGGTGCACACACATTTCTACATTACTGTACAGTCTTTACAGCCACACCTACACTTTTCCTCCTAAGTATGTATATTGTAATGTATATGGTTGTAAATTTTGACTTGGTCCGCAATCGATATGGACCGTGACTTATTTTTCGTTGGGCATGGTACTAGTATTGATGGATACCGTAATGAAATTGACTGGATTCTTTGGATCTGATATATTTGCATGTCGTTTATGAATAGATATAGAGTAACATATTTGTGGACAGTAGTCTATTATGACTTGATCCTCTGGATCCAGAGATCCTATAATTTAGTTTTAAATCGATAATTAATTAGTTTTAAATTGATAATTATTTAGTTTTTAAAAATTGGTCATTGCCAATGTACAGGCAGTTTTTACATAAATTTCTGATGTTCTTGTGGTTCGGAACCCACGTAAAATTGTAGGTCTCCTCCGCCACCACGGAGGACATACACAATTACGAACACAGTTAGTTAGACCAGCCATGAGTGGATCCTAGGGTCTTTGTTGGTCTGAAACATTATAACATTAGCAAAAAATTTCAAGAGAAGGAATTTGATATACATGTTACAGTTGAACAACTAAAAGAAACAAAAAAGTATCTTATAAACTGCAGGAATGACAAAGAATATGAAAAAGCATTAGTAACTGCAAAGGAACTTGCGAAGGAGTTGGGCATATCAGCCGAATTTGAACCAGAGCTAGTCCATATTAGGAGAAGGAAGGAACAATTCACATACGAGGCAGATGATGAACCAATTCAGAATCCCAAGCAAAAGTTCAAGGTGAATTTTTATTTTGCAGTTTGGACTAGGCAATACAATCAGTTGAACAAAGATTCACGCATATGCATGAAGTTAGTTCTTTGTTTGGCTTCCTTTATGACATCCACAAGATGCAGACAATGACAACGAAGGAAATAATGGATCATTGTTTAACACTAGAAAAAGCTTTACAACATGGTGATAATAAAGATATTGATGCTGCAGATATGTGTAGTGAATTACAAGTCATTGCAAGAAGAGTGGAGAAGAGTGCATCCCCACAAGACATTCTGAAATTTATATGCAAAAAAAAGCTGACAGATAGTGTTCCAAATGTATTTATTGCTTTACGTATTCTCTTAACACTCCTTGCATCTGTGGCCATTGGTGAGCGAAGTTTTTCCAAACTAAAATTGATAAAAACGTATTTACGCTCAACCATGACGCAAGAAAGACTTGTTGGGTTTTCTACTCTGTCAATAGAACATGAAATGGCTGAGAAACTGGACTTGAAACAACTTGTTCGCACATTTGCCAGAACAAAAGCACTAAAAGTAAAATTTTGATAGAACTGAACTTCATCGGTCATGATATAATTATAATATAATTTTAATCTTTATTCTGAAGTAGGTAATCAATGAAAAACACAAACATAATGTAATCATGTAGCTAGCTTCTTTAACCTATTATTATTACAGTATTAAATAATTTTATTATTGTTATATACAAGCAGTGAAAAAATAATGGGATACAATTTATATTTATATATTATTTTCAAAGGAATTAAAAAAAAGTTCCGTGTTTGACAGAATTAAATATACTAATCTTTTTTCTAATAGTAAATAACAAATGAGAGAATTGTAAGTCATTCTTATTATTTCGTTGTAAATTTATAATTATAGTGTACATAATTTAGGTAAACCTAAATAACATCTTATGTAGGTTAAGTGCTATACACAGCAGACAAGCATATCCTTAAAAATGACAAAAAAGTCTGAAAACTTGAATGTAATTCCATCTGTGTTTCATATGTAACTACAGATGTATGGTAATACAGTTCTCTCATGCCTCGAAAGAGGTAAATTGTAGAAGATATTATTATTATACATATTATATTATTAACAGAAATTTGTGTTTTATTGACATTTTATTCACTGACTTTCTGTGATAATAATTATATGGAATTATTTGCATGAATGAAAATATGAAGCCACAAGATGAAAATGTACATGTTATCGACGGTTTTTCGAGTTGCAGAAACAATATAATAGCTAATAGAGTTCCTACATTACCTTATCAAAACTTCTTGGGCGGGGCGCACATTGAAGGGCTCGCCTAGGGCGCTGAATACCCTGCCGCCGGCCCTTGGAATCTGTCAATGAGTAGGCTGACCATACGTACCGTTTTGAAGGGACAGTACCGTTTTGTATGGGTTTTTGTATGGGTTCTGTCACTGAAGAATAATTGTAAGCTCAATATGTTTATGTAATTACTTTTTCATGAATACAGAATATTACATAACCCCGTCCCTTTTTTGCCATCCCAATGTCCCGTTTTTGTCTCAAGGAAATATGGTCAGCCTATCAATGAGACACGGAGGGAGTTGTTCTGCAAAAAGAGCAAAACGATGAAGAATATTCCACCGACTCAGGAGGCTTTGTTGCAACACTCGAGGCGCGAGGCGCGCTGCTTACCAAGCTGGAATCTGGACGACATGTGAACTGGCCCAGCAGCAGGCTCTTACTCCAGAAGGATGGGGATGGACATTTGACAGAGAGCAAGTCCTGGCTTCCTGTGTGGAGCACACTACCGATGGCCTCCAAAGAATGCAGTGAACTGGTGAAGTGTGGGTGCAAAAGCGTGAGTGGCTGTGGCGCAAGGCGTTCGTGCAAGAAGGCACACTGGAAATGCAGAGAGCCTTGCAGCTGCAAATGTGACATATAACTGAACCCGCTGTGTTTTGAATTGAAGCGTTTTTATATTCTACATACACAAGATTGACAATCTTATATCCTAAATTCTACTATATAGGAAGATTGGAAAATCCGATGCATTTTAGGTGTAATTTCATACCAAAATTAGGGTCAGTATTGCAACGGGCCAAATGGAAGTTCCATCCATATCAGATTTTTTGGTTCCAATAAAAAAGCTGAATAATATGACGTAATAAAGTGTCAGAAAAAAATTGGTACTTTTGTCCGGAATGTCCCCTTCTTTTTGTTAAGCTACCTGACTAAAGAGCGCGGATGATACGCTGTATAAACAATTGTAACGTTTATAAAAGAAAAAATTCCATTAGGTTAACGTGTTAAATTACATCTTTCCAATGAGTTGGTATTGTTAGAACTATGAAAAACCATATTATGAAAAATAATTAGGAAGTTTAAAGAGGGTAATTACATTTTACGTCAGCTACCGTATAGTGGTGTAGGCCAACCAAATAAGTGTCTTACTAATAACCAGATTAGATTTACGTAGTCAACGAAACTAAATATTGAATCAAAATAAAACTTGAATATTGTAGAATACATTGACATAAAATTCATACTAGTTAAACACGGGGTTAATGTAATCATGAGAAAGGTAGAATATCATCTGGGAAAATTAAAGGCTGACTGAGAGATTAGCACGAATACGCAATTCTAACACAACACATGATAAAAAGAATGTGCATATCCTGACATGAGACAGCTGACATGAGAAGCAGCTGCTACAGCCTCAACTGACTCGTACTATTTACCTACCAATCACCAATCACTTTGTAGCCATAGTCAAATTTTCCCAGCCCACAAATATCCAAGACACGGTTACGCCCCTCATTACATCAGTTATATTTTTATAAAAATCCAAAGAGTGAGAGAAAAATTTATTCGATTAAATAGCGTAATGTTACACTTGATGATTTGTATGTGTTTTTGGCTTTGTTTTTCTAAAGTAGCATTTGTTGTTTTGCTAGCTTGAGCATTTTAAGGAATGGCATGAGTAGTGTGTCCGCAAAAAAGTCGTGTAATTGTAATGCAACATTGTATGCAACATGACGAGAGAGTTTTTGAAGCCCCCCTTCAACGCCCCAAATATATGTGAACTCCAAGGTGTAACCTAACCTAGCTGATCAGGCCCACAAAAAAAAAAAATATATATATATGTGGGTGTGTATGCATGTATAGAAAAGTTTCTTTTATATATATGTATGAGTTGTATGTGAACTCCAAGAGGTATCCTAACCTAAGACGACTGAGGCCCACAAAACTATATGAAATGTATGTATGTGGGTGTGTATGCAGGTACGTTTGTCAGTAACACAATATTACATAGCCGACTTACCTCCGGCTTTCACTCACCAACCAGATTTTAAATATCAACACCTGATAAACCAAAGTCGACTTACCTACGGCATTTACTTACCAACCAGATCTTACTTACCAACACCTGATAGACCAGTATGGTCTCAAAATACGACACAGACAATAGTCAAAGCTAGTGAACTTCTCGTTGCAGAAAACCACCACGAGGCCATGTATTGTCGGCTAGGTGCTCTTTCAAACAAAACCTGAAACACGGTAAACAATATTTAAAGCAAATCAAAATTTTTGCCTTAATATACTGTACAATAGGGCGGCTCGTTTTTACACTTTTTTCGATATTTGATTGGGGGTAGTGCGGAAAAGTTGCGATTTGGAGAGAAAATAAAGTGTGTAAAATTTTTTTGATCTACGTCAATACCTTCCGGTGGCGGCGAGTCCTTAAAAATCGAAAAATAGGCCTAAAAACACAAAATTTGTATATAATTTTATATAATTTTTATATAATGTTCATTGTTCAATGACTGCTATTAATTTATTCAAGCCTATAATAGTGTTCTCAGGGTTGTTTGCACAGAAATATACCGGAATTAACATTTGTATAACATCTTGTTAAAACTTGCTTTAAATCAATATTTTGGATATTTTAACGGCTAAGACGCCACCGGAAGTTATTAACAGATTGTGCTGAAATTTTTATTGTTTATTTTGTAAGTCTTTAAAACAATTTTCCAATCTACCCCGTTAGGCCTATTTTTCGATTTTTAAGGACTCGCCGCCACCGGAAGGTATTGACGTAGATCAAAAAAATTTTACACACTTTATTTTCTCTCCAAATCGCAACTTTTCCGCACTACCCCCAATCAAATATCGAAAAAAGTGTAAAAACGAGCCGCCCTACTGTACAATTATAATAATTATCTTCAAATCTTATTAAAAAAAAATTGATATAATTTTATAATAAAAGTAGATTTTAGTTTTAGGGCTAACTTATTCAGTTTTTATAAAAAAATATCCTATTTTTGGGTGGATCCTGTGTTTCACAATATATAAAAAGTCGGTCAGCAGCAGTCAATTAATTTCAGAAATAAATACTAAATACACGCATATACTATATAAGGCAAATATATACAGGAAAAATATATATCAATACATTTTTTAGTAGGTATCAACACGAATGCATTTGTAGAATAATAAATGAATATTCTTTTGCCAGCCAAATCTGACAAACTCCTCATCACCTGGATTGAGAGTTACCAACGCGGTAATTAAACCGATATTGTTTTTTCTAAACGTATTTTGCTCATCAAAATATGTTAATGAATTTATGTAAATCGTTTTAGATACATTGGTGGCTGCAATTTATCTATTTAAATCTCTCTCTCTCTCTCTTTCGGTGTGGTAAAACCTTAAGGGCCACCCACTAAAATTCGTTTAGATTCCGTCTCATTAAAACTCCTCCGATTCTTCCATAGACAAATGCCTATCCGAATATGTTTCACCGCCGGTATATCTCTAAGGTGATGCAATGTGAGTACTGCTATTTATATCCATATACATTCAGAAAAGGGATTCATGCATTTATTTCAGTTATACATAACGGGTGATTCAGATAAATGGGACCCATAAAAAAAAGCCAAATATTCTTAATATTTAATTCCTTTCATAAAAACTATATATCATTCGAAAGAGTAGAGTTACAAGTTTATTATGAAATATTTATTTTTTAAAAATGACTCCTTTCAAATGTGCTCCATTAGTTGCCAAGCATTCCAGTGTTCTCGCTTGTAAGTTCTGCATCACTTTTGCAAGAGTGTGCGGTGGTATGGCCTGTATCTCATTTGTGATGGCGGCCTTCAATTCTTGCAAGGTCGTTGGGTTATTTCTGTAGACCCTACTCTTTAAATATCCCCAGAGATAATAATCTAAGGGAGAAAAATCCGGAGACCTTGCGGGCCATTCAACGTCTCCAAATCTTGAGATTAACTCGCCTGGAAACGTTTGACGCAAAACTGCCATGCAGTTCCTCGTGGTATGGCAGGTAGCTCCGTCTTGTTGGAACCAGTGGTTTTCTAGACAAAGATCTCTTAATTTAGGAATAAGGAAATCGGTCAACATTTTTTCGTAGCGATCACCATTTACAGTGACCGTGTTTCCGGTGGAATCCTCGAAAAAGTACGGCCCTATGATCTGAGATGCAGTAAGACCACACCAAACAGTTACACGCTGACTATGCAACGGGACTTCGGTAATATTCAATGGATTTTCTGTTGCCCAGAAACGACATTTTGTTTGTTTACAGTTCCATTCGAGTGAAAATGGGCTTCGTCTGACATAATCAAAGTTGCTAGAAAATTGGTGGTGTCATTTACCTTCTGTTGGATCCATTGACAGAATTGTCGTCTTCGTGCGAAATCTCCATCGTTTAGTTGTTGCACTGTTTGAATTTTATATGGAAAGAGCATTAAATTTTGCTTGAATATACGGTGTGTTGTTCCATATCCAACTCCTAACAGTTGAGAAGCACGTCTGATGCTTATGTTAGGATTATTCTGTACAATTTCATGAGTTCTGTTAATGATCTCGTCTATCCTTGCTGTGCGCACTCTTCCAGTTGGTTTTCTTTTTCCAATGCTGCCAGTTAGGGAAAAATTTCTGACACACCGACGGATTACTTTCTTAGAAGGTGATTTTGACATCTGAAAATTTGTCTTGAAAGATCTTTGAGCTGAAACTACGCTTCTTCCATGCTCATAATATTGCTCAGTTATGAAACGCAGCTGTTCCACAGTCCATGCAGTCATCTTGAAGGGTTAGTTTTAACTAACACTTTTATTTTGTTTTGTATCTTATCTTGTCTTGTATTGTTAAAATCTATACAATCCTGTACAAACTTGTAACTATCCTCTTTCGAATGATGCGTATGATTTTATAAAAGGACTTATACTTTAAGAGTTACAGGGGTTTCTTTTGGGTCCCATTTCTCTGGATCACCCTATATATATATATATATATATAAAACCCATTCTCTAGGTATACGTTATTATTTTACAGAGCTGATGCGTGTGTTCATTTGATGGAGAGCGTGGACAATGACAGTGTATTTTCTAACCAATCTCTGCAGGAATTGTCACCACAAGTCCCTGAACCCGAGAGAGGCAGTCGCCCGAGAAGCGTAAACGATTCGAGCAGCATCGTCTGTAGCATGTAAGCAGCCTATTGTTTAAGGCAGTTCATATAACTAACTCATTTCTCTTACATAAAAAGCTCTTTTGAAATGATTGGCGCTTTAGTTTTAAATTTTTCTATTTTAAAACCCTGACGACGTTTTATTTTTAAATAATTTTCTCTCTCTTTATCCTGTGAAAATAATAACAATAATAATAAAGCATGGCTTATTGTAATATTTTTCTTTTTTCTTTCAGGGACGATCCGGTTGTGTTATACGAAGGTGCGCCCCGAAATACAGAATGTGTGTTAATCGAAGAAACGCTGTAAATTTTTTTCTTGTGTGTGTGTGTGAGTGTGGGTGTGTGTGTGTGTGTGTGTGTGTGTTATATACGAAGGTGCGCCCCGAAATTTTTTTCTTGTGTGTGTGTGTGTGTGTGTGTGTCGGGTAAGAATAAACGAAGTATTTTCAACATTTTATTAAATAATAAAACTATTTTATTTATTGTATACAACACATTTTTACGTAATATTGCCTTCAATGTTTTGTGCATATATAGAAATAGGAGTGAAATAATTTCGTTTATATATATATATAATCAATTTTAAATAATTAGAGGTTTATCAATCATTAATTTTAAATTAGTTACAAAACATAATCCTCGTTCTTAAACATTGCACAAATTATTATTACTTGGGGTACATTTTATAAACTGACACAATATAACCCAAAAAGCTATACTGTGCATATTGTTACAATTTAAAATAATTAGCTGATGAAGATACAATTATATATACACATAAAACTTCACACAATACATCGAGTGCCTACCACCGGGAACCGTTTTTATCTGGATGCATACCAATTCATCATTCCGTTCAGTGTCACACAAGTCGAATAATTGCAGATATTCTGTAAATCTCCCGCCACGATCTATATGCATGAGAAAACACAAATAGTACATGCCACAGACATTGCTGTAGTAGCTCTGGACTCGGTAAGGATTCCACACAATCTTTCGAATTTGCGGTTGCTCGAGAAATTTTACAATAACACCATAATTCCTTGGATGTTTGCCCAGTGAATTAAAGTAGTACATTCACTCCCTATTTTTAAAATAAAAGGCTATCCAATGAATCTCTTCTCCACAACTAACATCCGTATTTAGAATAAGTGCGCCGCAGTGTCTCGTAGTTGGTAGTTTCAACGTTTCATTCTTCAAAAACACGCCGATAAATTTGGTGTCTGTGAATCAGTCACTCTTCATCGCTCTCTGGAGTGTAACCGTGTCCATTTTTAAAAGTCTGTGATTACACCCATAAACTTGTCAAATCCGATTAGTGCTTGCGATTCGAAGTAAACTACTACACTAATAGGTGAGACTAGAGGCTTCTCGAATTCCAATCTGACTGAGATGTTCCCGCTCTGCTGTGGGCTTATGTGTCTGTTTATACTCGCAGATAAATCGGGGGAGAGGTCAAAGGGGTACATAGTGACCCTCTCAACGAATTCCTTTTGTTTACGCCGATTCCTATGTGCAAGATTGCTATACGCTCTCGAGCAAAGTGGAAACTCGTCATCTGTAGAATAACTCGTTTTCAATGTCCCAACTAAGGCCACCCCATTGACGAACAGGGTTATATTTTTAAGGCCAAAATTTTCGAACTTAAATGCGGTCATTTTGTCATTTTCCATTCACAGAAGCGTGTTCCTGTATTCCAATTAATATCCTTTTACGTAGAGTTCTAACAGCAACATTTTCTCTCTGCTTCGATGTTAGCCTGAGGGCACCGTATACATCTATAACTTGGACTCTATTAATTGGGTATTTTACTGTGGCGTGTAGTAAATTTTTTTCAATTTCAAGTTGCTTAGCAGAAATTAATTTCACTCGACGCACGCAGAGATATGTCTCCATAATATGAATCACCACAGGCTTCGAGCTCTCTTCTTGGTCAGCACCCAGATTTAAGCAAATGCCAGGGCTTGTACGGGTGAGCTTTATTTTCATATCAACTCCATTCGCAAGCAGCTTCTCCTGGAATGTGAAATCTGTGTGGATGCGCCCAAAGCAATCATATATCTTCTTTTTAGAATTTTTAAATTTGGCCTTTATACTACTTTCATCTTTAGCTTGATAATAACCTTCGGCAGTTAAAAAGGTATCCTTCGCTTCTTTTGAAAAGTTAAGGACATTTTCAGGATAGGCTCGTAGGTGATAGTAGCCAGACCCTGCCGAGACGGTGATCTGTTATAAATACACGAAACACTGACTGAATATTGTGTGTAGAAAGTTGGTCTCTGGGTATACAACGTAATCGTTTTCGCAGTCATTTCCATTTGAATGTGCTATCCGTAGTTTAGCATACATATGCACACAGTTTGGGTCAAAAAAGTAACGGCCTGAGGTTGGGATCACGAATTCTCTAGGAGCACTAGGCGAGGTAATGGTGTTTAGCGGATCAACTGGGAAAAGGTCACTGTGCTTTATAGATATTTGTGTCGGGGACATGACAAACAGGGCCAGCTCCGATTTACAACATTGTGAACTACACGGATGGATGAAAAGTGCCATGGCGCGTCAGAAATAGTGGCACCTCGGCAAGTAGCGATCAGTCTATGATTCATGAGAACAACGTCCTTAGCTTATATCATTTAAAAAGTGGTCAACTATAAGTTTCATGCGCTGAGAACACTTCCTCGTTTGTGATGTCCTTTTACGTTTAATACCCCTCGTTGGTAACCCATTCTTCTTCCTCCGTACAGGGCGCTTGTTCTTCCTGCCAACATGCATTTTTCTCTTTGCCTCTTTGACAATTTTGTCTCGTGTATGCTCTAAGTGTTTTTTAGAGCTTCTTTAAGCTTAGCCCCGTCCATTATGTCTTCTACCGTGTTAAGACCTGATTGTAACGCTTTCCTGCCGAGATATCTGGCACCACTCTTCAGCAATGGGACAGACGTAGGCAGTATAGTCGAAAAAATGGACCCAATCCCACTCCCGCGCTGGTATCCCACCCGTCGAAAGACTGTGAACGGCCTTCGGGGCATTATATCACAGTGCGACGGAAGTGAAGCTTCACTGTTAACTCCCGTCACCGAATGGAAAACTTTTCCCCTCAATCGTTCTTATATATATATTGAGATTCTGGATAGTAGGTTAGTTGCGACTTTGACATAATGAGGCTTGTCGTATGTAATGCTTAAGCTCCTTCCTCTATGATTGGGAATGTGGGCCATGCGAAGTAGGCGCGCCTAGGTATCCCCAACAAACTGATGTCCCACGATATTGCTGAAAATATAACACATGTCCGGGGGAGGGTCTCACCGTTCAATTTCTCCATTTTCAGCTGATACAGTAAACTGCACAAGTCATGTTGTTATTCGAGAAAAGTATCTCTTTGGAAGGCTGCCCCATATCTGCCCTAGTTATAATTTTGAACAGCGATTTGTCTTTAATATTTCTGCAAGCCTTCGATTTTAGAGTCAAAGTATGTCCCGGGGTATCTTTGTGTAAGATTTTGTATACTAAATCAGCCGTAAGATTTGAACTTTTCAAACTACCATTTAAGTCTCTCACAACATCCTCGGCTGTGTCATAATGACCCGGTCCTAGTGTTACTTCTGTAGTGTAGTACTGTGCCTCCACACTCCGGGCGGAGCGTATGGTATCGTCCCGAGATACTCCGGCCTTTTTACACTCATCACGGTTTCTAAGAACCGTAAAAACGGGTTCTTTATTGTCAATACTTAAAAAATTGGTAGCCAATTGAAATTCACATATTCCAACCTCATATGACTCACGACCCAATTGAATGGGCCGATGCGGTTCTGTTACAAAGTTGGCCTGGATGTTGTTAGGTACAGATAGAGAAGAAGACGGGAGTGTAACGTAGAAGTGGTTAGGCGCCATGTTGTATACTATTTAAGTTTCATTATTGCATCAGCTTTTATATAGGTGTTGAAGCTTTCTGGGTACCCTAGCCATTTCACCAAGTACATTTTCCTCTTTCATGAATCTTTGCTGCCTAAATTTTTTTTCGGTTTTAAACACTTTTTCTCCTAAATTAAATGACACTTTCTGCAGCTCCTGGCCATAAAAGCCCCGTGCAATTTCTACACCATTCAATTCTTCAAGGTAATACAGCATCACTTCTTGTTTAGATCTCATAGACCTAACTTTAAAAATTTCACGTGTCCAACCTTGCTCAAATCCCTTCGCGAATTTATTTCCCGAACTCGACGATCTTACATAATCATTGATTTTGAAACACCTAGAGCGTGGTGGCACTCTACGAATATCTTTTCTCAACTCACGTTCTGTGTGCGTACCTCTTTCTAAAATTTCTTTAGCTGTATTTCTAATCGCTCGGTGGTGTGAACGGTTGTAGGATGAGGCCAGCGAATCCAGAATGTCTATATATCTGTATGTGTTTTTATGAGTGAAATAGCAATGCATGCGTTCATGTATGGTACGCTGGACTCTTTCAGCTAAAGATGCCTTATGTATAGAATTGCTAATGTAATAACTGATATTAAACTCTGTCAACATGTTCTGAAAAGCTCGGCCTATAAATTATTTCCCCATGTCCGTAAAAAATAGCCAGGAATCCTGCTTTCTTTCAACAGCAACGCTTTGGTGGCTTTAACAACAGTTTCAGACGATTCATTTTTCAGGTGAATTAAAAACAAATATCTGGAGAATACATCTATTATGAATAGGATGTAGCGGTAGCCTCCATTATACACTGAATATCTCTGCATGTCTGTTAAATCCGTCTGCAAATAGAATCAAGAGAGGCTGCTGTTGTCTTGGCCGTTTTAAACCTTTTTCTCACCGGCTTATGAAATATATAAGCATCATACGCAGGCAAAAACCTCTCAACATCTTTTTCCCTACTCCCTCATTATAAACGACCCTGTACAGTCTATTAACGCCACCGTAGGAGGCAGGATTAGAAATGTCAATGTTTTATTAATATATTAGTCATTTGCGTATTTTAGAAGCGCGCGGATAGTGTTGGCCGTTGCTGTTTGGTCTCCTCTTCCTCCTCTTCAGAGACTTTCTCACCAATTCGGGTGCAATGTCATTGATGTTCGAACCCTGTACCTTTGACCCTTTATCAACAACCTCACCTGTGTCGCTCCACTATATAACGGGATCCTCACTCAATAGATTATAAAGACTTAAGCCTTTATTCCTCAATGTATGTGGGAGACTGCTTTTAATACATGTTCAAAATGTTGCGGGGTCGTGCCGTTTTTCTTTGACTTTTCGCCTCTAGCCTCGCCCCAGGTCCTATGCTTCCACGCCATCAGCGCTGTGCCTAATAACAACGGGGACTCTGTCGGATTCTCATAATTTTTGTACTCATGAGGAAATTTCTGCAGAGCTTCTTGGTATAAGTTTCTTTTCTCATCAGGAGACTTTTCACTCTTTTAATAGGTCTAACAATTCGCCTTCCATTGTTTTAATCCTGCTTTTACGGGGTTCGAGAACCGTATCTTGACTCTTTGAACTTACTTCGTAGTGAAGCATACAACTCGTGTGGAATCATGACCACTTTCTTCATTATATTAAACTAGTCAGTAAAGGCCGCAAAAGTGAAAATAAGATGGGTAGGAATGAGTCACTTTTTGTACAATAATTCGCTTTTTCTTCCCCACAGTTTGACTTTTACGAGCCAGTGTACATATTATGTTTTTGTAACGACGTAGGTGAGCCTTCTGAGGGGGTTTCATTGGTCCATTACATTTTATAACGTAAAGACAGATTTCAAAGATGCATTTTAAAAAGTCGGGGGTCGATATTTTTAACAAAGAGCTGTTAGGTTTTTATTAATTCACGATATTTCTGTAACCTCTGTCATTCTGGGATATACACCGTTTCAGCCTCGTTTGGGAATATATTCGTTCTTAGAAGCACCCTAAACGTGTTTCGCGGTTGAAGGTCACAAAGCAAATATCCATAACGTTGGCTTGTAGCTTCTTTATAAATTTCCAAAAACTCCTTACGCTGATTTTGGAAAATTTGATTGGCTACTACCCCAATTTGTGACACCTCTACGTTGTGCGAATAAGATTAGATATTGAGTATTTAGTGGCTCATCGAGCATGTATCTATTTTTGAAAAATAGATTCTGATTGATGAAGCATACGCTTACGTTAAGATGGTGGGAGAACACTGTAAATAGAACACTGTAAATGTCTCGGCAAACGTTTTATCCATTTCTAACATGAGATCATCAATTGCAATTGTGCTCATTACCCTTTAACGAACTAACATCATAAACACCTTTGTGGAACGAAATGTCATCTTGGTACTCGTTGAATACGGGCTGGTATGTCGAATAGCACCATATGACTTTATGCACAAAATTTGAGAAGAGTTCCCGCTTATTTTTAATGATTTTAAATATAAACACTTTTAACACAACCTGTAGGGCCAGATATAATGCATGTGGAGGGGCTCGTGAACCTGAATTTTTCTACAGAATCCATCTCTAATATGTCACACTCCTAAGTGGAACATTTAAAAATATATAAAATTTTAAGTGATGCTCCGTATATTCTCCAGTCTTGTTTTTCTTCTTCTTCCCCAGAATCGTTAATGATGACGAGGATGAAGTACTGTGCCAGCAACATGTCCCCATCATAGACATTGTTGATGATGCCGATGAGAGTTCAGTTGTTGTTGAGGCTACAGGCTCCACCCCCGCTAGCGAACCTCCACAAGCGACACCTGTAGTACCCTCATGCGACAATTCGAGGAGAAAACGGGTGCATGACGAAGTTGATGATTCGCCTTCCACGTCAGGTGTAAAGCGCGCCAGGAGTGCGTCGGTTGTTAGACCCACAGTAATACTGTATAGTGATTATTTGCTACAAATTTCATTGAAATCGGGGAAAAACTTTTGAAAACATTGGAGAAAATGTAATCTGCTTAATAAGTGCGAACGCAGTGTACAGTTATACAAGGTATATTTTTATGTTTGGCATCTTTCATATCGCATACATGCTTTACACCATCAGCTTTATATTTCTCATGGCATGTAGAACAGTGAATTTCATCGCATTTGTGCTCGAATTTTCTCCAATTGTCCATCATATGAAACATGCCGCATCAGCGGATTCAAATTTTCCTGCAGGTACCAATTGATTTATGGAATTCAAAATAGTTATTATTGAAAAATGTACGTCTACATACTAATGGTGGACCAGATATCCGCCTCATTTTTAACATCCGCATCCACACTTCTGACTGCGGATGTTATGCGGATATTACCTCTAATAAATTATGCTATTTACAATTAAATTAGCTTATAAAGTAGCTTATAAGTCCCAGTCATGAACATTTCATGTAAAGTATTAATTATTAATGAACAAACAAATATATAAACCTCAAAATATAAATACCTGGTAACACAGAAAATTGAATGAAACTTGTTTCATTGAATTTTCTGTGGCTGAAACTCTTGAAAAAGTTATTATTTTTATCATAATGAAAACATTAATATTAATTTTAATTCTTATGCATTGCCTGCCATAATAGTAATATCACGAAATTTGAAAAATTTTGTCATATACAGTATTCATAATTCTATATTATATTGATAGATTAACTAAATATCCGCATCCGCATCCGAAGATGTAGAAAAACTGACATCCGGTCCACCACTACTACATACATTAGAGTCCCTGTTCTCAGTTTCAACTACACGACTTTCACATTTGGAACTTTTACACTGCTCGCATATCATGCTCGCATACCATGTGGCAATCCTTATAATACTTCACTATATCATCCGCAAACTCGAGATATCCCTTACACAAATCATGATGCTCTCCATATTTTCGACTTTTATCATAACTTGCGTAAAGAGCCCTTATATTGCGGATGGGGAGATACGTTGTCCCTGACAGCCCTAAAATAAATAGAGATTTTGTCCGTTGTCTCACACTCCTTTGAAAAACGTACACAGTCCTACGATGATCATCCATTCCAAATACAACCATACGAACATTCGTTTCCTGCTCTACCCTTCTCAGCTATTCAGACCCCATATTGCAGTCAAAATTGAGCTTGCAGTCTGCAGCCAGTTTACGAGGACGCTGCACAACATACGGCAGCCAAATTTTTCTGGCCCCTGTATTTAGTATAGTAAACATATGAGCCAAGACTATTGCTATAAAGCCGCAACCAAACTCGGAGTTTATTTGTTGTCTGTAAATAGCCTGAGAATTGAAGTTAAGAGTATAAGGTGTGGCCGTATGTCCCGCAACACGGCATACGTGGTCTATATCTATCGTGAAGTTGTCCATATTGAATGCGATGCTACTTTGAGAGGGCTGCATTATACGACCCAAAATGTATTCTATATATATATATAGCAACTATGCGTCTGAATGGTATTACTACTCAAAAATCCTCTCTGTCTCAGTCGTCTGACCCAAACCAGAAGTCCTGGCTTCACGTCCTTCACTGTTCTCAAGGGCAAACTCCACAATACGTTCAACTACGCGCCGCAGTCCGTGTTCAACACTGTTGCTATACAAGGTTCGTGGGTGGACCGTGACTACGTATCGGTTTCTAGTCAGGGCTGAGGTTTGGGAGGCGGTGCGCACCATCTCGCATACTATGCTACTGTCTACAGAATGATGTGCTGCTGTGGAGGGTACGGACGGTATTGAGCAGAAATAAAGGGGCACAGTTTTATTTTTAGAAGGAACTACTGTGGGGACTGTGTCGTAAGACGTACAGGGCTGGGGCTCTACAGTGCCCGCGAAAAGTATCCTATCACTCAAGAAAATACAATATTTTCCCTTGATATTCAGAGACACGTAATTCACTTTCTATTTGTTCTAGCGACATCTGGTAACTTTGAGGTTGCTCGCTGATATGAGAGCTATCCAACGCATTCTCAAATTAGTGTTCTGGTAGCCTTCGTTGCGGGTGGCTGTGTCTCAAATTTGTCAGATTTCACTGTTTGTGTAAATTTCTTGATATTTTTTTTTTTTTACAGAAAGTGGTGTAAATAAAATTTATATATAATGTGTGCTAAAAAACAACTTAAGAGTGATTGTCGAGGTGCTATTGTTGCTTTGCATGCATGTGGGAAATCACAGAGACAGATAGCTAAGGAATTAAACATATCCCAAAGTACCGTTAATTTATGGGTTTCACGGGCTAAGAACAATGGTGGCCTAACCACGCCAGTCCCTAAAAAACGATCTGGCAGACCGAGAAAAACAAATTCGCGAACAGACAAACTTATGAAACGTTTAGTATTGAAAAACCCAACAATAACTGCGAAAGAAATAAAATTTAATATGAATAATTTGTTATCTGGTGTTTCTGAACGAACTATCCAGGAGCGGCTCCAAAAAGAACTCGGATTACCATCTCGCCATGCTGCTAAGAAACCGTTCATTAATGAAAAAATGCGTAAAAAACGTGTCGCATTTTGTAAAAAATACATTCATTGGACTGTTGATGACTGGAAGAAGGTTTTATTTAGCGATGAGTCGACATTTTTGACATTCAGAAGTTGTCCAAAAAAGGTTCGCCGGCCTATTGGCTCAAATAGGATGGACCCTAAATACACCCTAAAGACAATGAAACACCCTCCAAGTGTGATGGTTTGGGGTTGTTTCGGTTACTATGGGCGTGGAAACTTATATTTTCTTCCGAAGAACACAACTATGAATGGTGCACGGTATTTAGCAATGCTACAGGATAAACTTCCAATGGCAATGGCAATCCAAAGGACAAAAACATACATGCATGATGGTGCACCATGTCACAGGGCCAAAATAGTGACAAAATGGATTACTGACAATAAATTTGATATTTTGGATTGGCCTGGTAATAGTCCAGATCTCAATCCGATAGAGAATCTGTGGCTAATAATAAAAAATAAGGTTGAATGCCACGACACTGGCTCAGTCGAAAAATTACAAGAGGCCATCAAAAGGTATGGTGCAAGGAAATATCAGTGGAAGTTTGTCAAAACTTGATTAAATCCATGCCAAAACGTCTAGAACAAGTCATCCAAACCAAAGGACAGATGACAAATACTAATATAAGGTTAGTATACATTTAAACATTGTTTTTTATGTAAAAAATACAAATTTCAAGGGTGATCGGATACTTTTCGCGGGCACCGGTGCCCGCGAAAAGTATCCGATCACTCAAGAAAATACAATATTTTCCCTTGATATTCAGAGACACGTAATCACTTTCTATTTGTTCTAGCGACATCTGGTAACTTTGAGGTTGCTCGCTGATATGAGAGCTATCCAACGCATTCTCAAATTAGTGTTCTGGTAGCCTTCGTTGCGGGTGGCTGTGTCTCAAATTTGTCAGATTTCACTGTTTGTGTAAATTTCTTGATTTTTTTTTTTTTTACAGAAAGTGGTGTAAATAAAATTTATATATAATGTGTGCTAAAAACAACTTAAGAGTGATTGTCGAGGTGCTATTGTTGCTTTGCATGCATGTGGGAAATCACAGAGACAGATAGCTAAGGAATTAAACATATCCCAAAGTACCGTTAATTTATGGGTTTCACGGGCTAAGAACAATGGTGGCCTAACCACGCGCCAGTCCCTAAAAAACGATCTGGCAGACCGAGAAAAACAAATCGCGAACAGACAAACTTATGAAACGTTTAGTATTGAAAAACCCAACAATAACTGCGAAAGAAATAAAATTTAATATGAATAATTTGTTATCTGGTGTTTCTGAACGAACTATCCAGGAGCGGCTCCAAAAGAACTCGGATTACCATCTCGCCATGCTGCTAAGAAACGTTCATTAATGAAAAAATGCCTAAAAAAACGTGTCGCATTTTGTAAAAAATACATTCATTGGACTGTTGATGACTGGAAGAAGGTTTTATTTAGCGATGAGGTCGACATTTTGACATTCAGAAGTTGTCCAAAAAAGGTTCGCCGGCCTATTGGCTCAAATAGGATGGACCCTAAATACACCCTAAAGACAATGAAACACCCTCCAAGTGTGATGGTTTGGGTTGTTTCGGTTACTATGGGCGTGGAAACTTATATTTTCTTCCGAAGAACACAACTATGAATGGTGCACGGTATTTAGCAATGCTACAGGATAAACTTCCAATGGCAATGGCAATCCAAAGGACAAAAACATAACATGCATGATGGTGCACCATGTCACAGGGCCAAAATAGTGACAAAATGATTACTGACAATAAATTTGATATTTGGATTGGCCTGGTAATAGTCCAGATCTCAATCCGATAGAAAATCTGTGGCTAATAATAAAAAATAAGGTTGAATGCCACGACACTGGCTCAGTCGAAAAATTACAAGAGGCCATCAAAAAGGTATGGTGCAAGGAAATATCAGTGGAAGTTTGTCAAAACTTGATTAAATCCATGCCAAAACGTCTAGAACAAGTCATCCAAACCAAAGGACAGATGACAAAATACTAATATAAGGTTAGTATACATTTAAACATTGTTTTTTATATAAAAAATACAAATTTCAAGGGTGATCGGATACTTTTCGCGGGCACTGTATATAGCAGCATTGATGGTATTCATTTCGTTAAAATATTTTGATAATTAAAACAATTATCTCATTTTATTGAAAAATATGTAAAATATTGTGTTCCGACTTATTAAGCAAGTATTCTATTTACGGATCTAAATGGTAAAAATGGTAAGAAGAAGGATTTAACATTAACTAAGAAAAGAAAAATAGTCAAGTTACTCGCTGAAAATATAAAATCTATTGAAATTGCGAAGCAGTTTGGCAGAGCTTATCGAACTGTAAACAAGTTTATAGCGGAGGGTACCAAACTGAGGCAGCGAAGTGATAAAGGAGCTATAAGAAAAGTGACAAGGCGGCAGATATCTGTAATCAAGCGCAAATTGCAAAGCATCCATTGTCCTCAAGTAAAGAGGTTTCTGAGCAGGCTGGCATACATAATGTACCAAGAACATCTCGATGTGGAATCCTCCAAACAATTGGCAAGACGTGTAAACCTACGATTCAGTCACCATTAACAACCAGGTACAAGAAGCAGCGTGTTGAATGGGCGCGTCAGTACGTGAAAACAGATTTTAATACTGTATTGTTCGCCGATGAATGAAAAGCAACCCTTGAGGGACTTGATGTTTGGTCAAGAAGATGGATTGCTGAGAGCCAATTTCTACCATCGAGATTAAGACGCCAACAAGGTGGAGGTAGTGTCATGTTTTGGGCAGGATTGATAGGCAATGAGTAGCTGTCCCATACAGAGTGCCTGATGGTGTAAAAATGAATGCCCAGTCTTACACAAACTTTCTAAAAGAAAACCTCATTCCATGGTAGAGATTGACCCTTAGCAATCCATCTTCTTGACCAACCATCAGATCCCTCAAGGGTTGCTTTTCATTCATCGGTTAAAAATATAGTATTAAAATCTGTTTTTACGTACTGACGCGCCCATTCAACACGCTGCTTCTTGTACCTGGGTGTTAATGGTGACTGAATCGTAGGTTTACACGTCTTGCCAATTGTTTGGAGGATTCCACATCGAGATGTTCTTGGTACATTATGTATGCCAGCCTGCTCAAAAACCTCTTTACTTGAGGACAATGGATGCTTTGCAATTTGCGTTTGATTACAGATATCTGCCGCCTTTTCACTTTTCTTATAGCTCCTTTATCACTTCGCTGCCTCAGTTTGGTACCCTCCGCTACAAACTTGTTTACAGTTCGATAAGCTCTGCCAAACTGCTTCGCAATTTCAATAGATTTTATATTTTCAGCGAGTAACTTGGCTATTTTCCTTTTTTCAGTTAATGTTAAATCCTTCTTCTTACCCATTTTCACCATTTAGATCCGTAAATAGAATACTTGCTTAATAATTCGGAACACAATATTTTACATTTTTTCAATAAAATGAGATAATTATTTTAATTATCGAAATATTTTGTTGAAATGAATACCATCAATGCTGCTATATATAGTGATTATTTGCTACAAATTTCATTGAAATCGGGGAAAAACTTTTAAAACATTGGAGAAAATGTAATCTGCTAAATAAGTGCGAACGCAGTGTATACTACGATATAGAGACATACACGGATGCTGAAACCAAAGAGGTTATCCCATATCTACTTGTAAGCCACAGTATCTGCTACGAGTGCATGAACGTCGAGTGTGATGAGCGTCGAAAATGTGGTAAACGAACGCACACGACACCCCCATGAAACTCTTTGTGTCTTATATTGTCAAGTTAGCGGATAAGTTCAAAAAGTTGACTGTGTATATTCATACCGATAACAGCGCAAAATTTGATACACAATACCTTTATAAGGAACTGCTTGAACACGAATATCGGAGATATTTACAGGCGATCCCTTGAAAAGAGGAAACAAACTTATACAGATGCAAATAAGAGGCAATGTTCAGGTTAAGGACACCTTGTTATTCACATCTTGTAAATTAGCCAAGCTACCCAAGGTGATGGGCGTAGCCGCCGAAGTTTCAAAAGGGTATTTCCCTTACACTTTCCTCACTAAGGAAACTTTAAATTACGTAGCACTGCCACCCACAAACATTACTTTAACTATGCCAACATAAGTGAGAGTGAGCGTGAAGATTTTGAGAGGTACTACAACAATTTTAATGAAGATAATCCTTACAATATAGCAGATGAATGTGAGCGTTATTTTGTGAATGACGTACGCGTACTTAGAGTGTTTCCTTGACTTTAGAAGGACGAATATAGTCCGATTCAACTGCGACCCGCTACAAGCCGCTACAACCACGATCGCCTCATTGTGTTTTACTGTGTTCAAGAACAACTTCATGCCTGAAGACACACTAGCCGTCATTCATCGAAACAATCCACGCAGTTATGGGCATAAGGCTATTTACTGGCTCATACACCTGCAGCAACAGACCGGTGTATACATAAAACATGCCCGCAACACGGGGGAAGTGGCCATTAAGGACAATGGTCGTGTTTTTGGAGTGGACGGCTTAAGCGAAGACCGTGTCACTGGTGGGAAGACTGCATACTCCTTTAACGATTGCTGGTGGCATGGATGCCAACGTCCTCTGTGTGGAATCGTAGGAGATATCCATGGTAGATCTCCTACTGACAGTCTCGCATGGACCCGCACCCGCTACCAACTTATAAGCTACCAGTTCACACATAAGGTCTTGTGGGATCACGAATATGATGCGGGGATGGAGACAGATGGACAGTACCGCGAAGAAATAAACACCATCAAGCGATCAATGGTGCTGGATCCTATAAAATGCGGCGATAGTTTGTTTGGCAGGCGCACAAACTCATTCAAACTCTACTTTCCACCTATGGAGGGCGTGAAACTCCATTACTACGAATTCTGGTCTTTATACCCCTACGTGATGAAGAACAATCCGTACCCCGTAGGAGCACCTGAAAAACTGGTGGGCCCCGCCCTGCCCACCAGCGAAGAGTTCTCAGCTAATTTGAACGAGAACTATTTCGGCCTTTCTTTCGGTAATGTGCACCCCCCCTCCCCATTTATGGATGCCTCGCGATTTATGGATTACCCGTCATTATAGTTCACAAACTCATGTTCCCCCTGTGCGTGAAGTGCGCAGGGGAGAACAATGGGGCATGTAATCACACAGCCAACCAGAGGAAGACCAGAGGCGTATATACATGTCCTGAGCTGTCCCTTGGCGTTCGTCACGGTTACAGAATATTGAAGATATATGAGGTGTGAAGGTTTCAGAAGCTACCCAACCTTTTCACACCATATATAAACATTTTTTTAAAGGATAAGGTATAAACGTCGGGATACACGCGAGGAGTCGAAACCAAAAATGAAAAAACAGCGTATATTCAACGCTATCGTGATCGTGAAGGGATACACCTTGAACGGGAACAAATTGCGAAGAACCCTGGCAAGCGCTTTAGTGCAAAGTTGTACCTAAATAGTCTTTGGGGGAAATTTTCTCAGAAGACAGACAAGGGGAACGTCCATCTAGCCCAAAGTTATAACGAGGTGTGGGATTACGCCAACGCTCCCGATATAGAGGTCATGGAGATCATGAATGTGGGTAATACATATATAATAAAGTACAACAGAACCGAACTGGCTACAAATACATCACGTGTTACAAACATACCTGTAGCCAGTTTCACAACGGCATACGCCCGCATCAAACTTTGAAGTCTACTGCATTCTCTTGGACTGAGGGTTCTGTACGCAGATACAGATAATGTGATATTCACGGAGAGGGAAGGTGAATACATACCACCTGTTAAGAATTCCTCTGAGAGTTGACTGATGAGATCAAGGATGAGTATGGAGTTAGCGTCTACCTGATACTTTTTTCTCAACACGCCCAAAAACTTGCTGGGTACGGGTGAGGGTGGGGGAGGAAATGAGGTATATCATGAAGACGAAAGGCTTAATCATGCGATCACGCTTAATCATGCGAACCGGCGGATTGTCAACTTTGATTCGCTGAAGAAGCTAGTGAGCTTAGAAGATGAGGGTGATCAACCACTCCAACTGACTGTATGGACTTACAATTTTCGGGCACAGAAGCAGAGGAGCGTGAAGGAACTTATGGGGACAAAAGTGTGTCGTAACACATATAGGAAACGCTACCCAGGTGCCTGGCACCTACGATACTCTTCCTTTTGGATACCTCGAGTGGTGAATATTGCTGTCATGTTAGCGTATATTTATTTGTTGTCGAAATTTTACAGTTTATTTATTTCTCTATTTATTACATGTATTTCTTTCAGCTGATGTTTCATTTTCACCTTTGTGTGTGTGTGTGTGTGTGTGTGTGTGTGTGTGTGTATACATGAAAAACTCTAAGCCCCACCCACTACATGTTGCTGCCCAATTAAAAGAGTCACGTGACTCATGCTGCTAATCGGGACATATCTCCTTCCTGCGTACTCAGGTGACCTCCACATTCCCTGGTTCTCAGACGTGTCTTTTTAACTGTTAAAGAATTCTCGCGTAGAAGAAAAAAACAATGGCTTCCAGTGATGAAGCATGCTCTACACTCCTGAAATGGTACTTACTAACGTCTATAGATGTGGTGAACATCCAAAGAATTTCTAGTCATCCTTCCGAGAGCATTACGGGGTTTCGCTGTACAAACGATGTAATGGATTATACTGCAGGATTAAACTGCACTAGAGCGCTCATATATCAACAAGTGAAAGAAGCCACGCTTGCAGAAGAGAAGCAAAGGATCTGGGTTGTGAACCTTGTTGATGATTGGTGTGACAGGAGATATTACGCTGTTACATCACAACGAGTACGCATACAGTGGGGCTGTGAATGTAAATCTTGTGATTATGGAAAGTTTGAAATATTTCTACCACTACATCCATGTATATTATGACGAGGTGCGCAGTGAAGTTGTAGCTAAAGGATTGTGCGAGTTTTAGTAGAGTTTAGGGACGAGTACAGTTTGTCCAGCAAAAATGACAAGTACAGACACATGTTTCTCTCAAATAGATCGCAGTAGTGTTAATAAAATGTGCATAGTTCGAGAAAGTACAATACTGAATATCCATGAACGTAGATGTATCGTACGCATTCCGGGGAGTGGGTGTGATGAAGCATTAAAACCGAAATTACTTCATGTATCGCATATGGAAAAATTCTCTAAACACCTACCCAGTATAATGGGTTACAAATATTCGGATGAACCGCGCAGCGAATATTTCATGTTCGAAAAATCTCGTACACGAATCACTAACGCCTGGAATCGTTCATGACGCAACCCCGTGTGACTCATACCCACCCCACACCTCCCTCCACCCATTCCACCCGCACGGCCCCTCCGAGTCCAAAAACAACGCGTCTGCCGGCTGCTCATTGTCGCCTCAGAGCTTGACTAGTCTGGACGTTCTCACCTCACAATAGAAAACTATTAAAAGATGGAGCTTCCTTTGAGGAGCATCATCAACGCAGTATACGACATATCCGTGTTGATGTCTGTGCGTGTATTCAGGCATAATACCGGTGTTGTTAATTATGTACCTGAAACGAAATGTAGACATTCAAACTCTGGTAGACACAATATTATTTTTTTAAGTGTTGAAGAGATGGATAGAATCTTCGTGTTGGTTGAAAGTGGGTCGAGACGGTTACAAAATACCTGAAGGTGTAGGCACAAAAAGAGAGCAGATTATCGATGCACACTCATACGCCATTATTTGTACCCTATCCGTAAATCGTGATACAAAACAGCCCTGCGTTGATGTACGATTGATATGGAAGAATGCTACTGCCAATAACACCCTTATCACGACACGAAGCCGTTTCATTCTCGACAGAATGTTTGAAGTCGTAGGCTTCCGTAAACTGAAACCTATATTAGACGCCCGTGCTGCTGATATGGGTTATTTTAACACGGTGTTTGAATAAGCCTACACCGTCCTGTTCGATGATTTTATCAAGTGTAGGGCCGAACAAGGCGAGAATGTTTTGAAACTGGCTGTGTATTTAGAAGGTGCAGACTCCTCGAAATATCATGAACTTTGGTACAAAGGGCTAGAACGGTATAGGGCTGAACTCACCTTCACTGTTCACCCTGAAGAATTATTTCTTTATATAAGACAGTTTTCGGCACGATTTAGAAACATACTTCAATTGCCGATATGAGTTGTGAAGAAGAATTTACAGTTGAAAAGATCAGCGTTGAAAGAATAAACGACCGTTTGGAAAGGAGTGTTTATAAACTTGAATTTAATGGTGATGTTGTAGCAAACGATGTCATCTTTGTGCGCGCTTTTGACTCTATTCTATCCACTTTTAAAGAGGGAGTTTGTCCCTCAATTGTAAAGTTGGCACAAAAATAGTATTAAACAAGTTGAAAGCCCTTTATATTGACATATAGATACCCACATACTTTGAGTGGTGAAATAATGTTAAATCTCTTTTATTGTGTAGTAAAGAGCAATGAGGATGTAAGTGTGGACTCAATCACGTGCGAGTTTACTATTTTATTTAAGCATGGTAGAACTTACAGCATGTATTTCCATTTTTGACGCGTATGTATATTAAACGTGTATTTTGTTGTATATAAAAATCTTCTGTACTAACTGCATTATTTTTTGTTTTGATGCTGACTACGAATCTATCGGCTCCGAGTTAGAGACCCGACGGCAGCCGGCGCGCAGCAAAACCCAGCTGTTCATCCTTCCACACAATAAAGAAAGTGGTTCGTAGATAAATGGGTACCCTAGGTGGCCTAGTGGTTAAGACGCTGGGCTGCTGATGGGGCGTGGTTCGGATTCCACGTTAAACTGTAGGACTAAGGTGGAGTGAAAAGCTTGACCTTCGTCAGAATGAACAATTCGGGTGGAAGCTAACCAAAGGTTTTATATTATACATATATATATATATATATATATATATATATTATTTAAGAGTGGTATAAACCGTCCTTATCCATGTATCTCCATTATTGATGTCTCTCTCTCTCTCTCTCTCTCTCTCTCTCTCTCTATATATATATATATATATATATATATATATATATATATATATATTAAACATGTGCTGTGTATTTTGTTGTATATAGAATTCTTCTGTACTATCTGTATTATTTATAAGTATATATACATATGTTAAATAACACCATTTATTCCTGTTTTTGCGTCTAATGCAATTCTCCTATACTGCTGTGATATTTTTTATGTAAATATATATAATTCGTGTTGTCACTGTTTTTGCACCTAATGTATATACGTATTTTGTTTTCCAATATATATTAAATAGTCAGAACGCTGTAGCTGTTTTATTTACACCATATAAACAAATATTAATGGAAATGAAGGGCATATATATAAACGATGCAGTGTGTGTGTGTGTGTGTGTGTGTGTGTGTGTGTGTTTGAGGCATAGCGATGCTAGTTTATATGTACGTAAGTAACTGTGTACGTCCTATACAACTGATTGTGAGGTGAATGGCTGCCTTCTGAAGACACCATGGCTACGAACGGATGGATCGTCTCTCTCTCTCTCTCTCTCTCTCTCTCCTCTCTCTCTCTCTCTCTTCTCTCTCTCTCTCTCTCTCTCTCTCCTTGTGTTTAGGCCACCCATACGCCCACAATGCATATATATAATTTTGTGGGCCTGAGCCGCCTTAGGTTAGGGTACCTCTTGGAGTCCACATACAACTAATATATATAAAAGAAACCTTTCTATATATCCATACACACCCACATATATATATCTATAGTTATATATCAGGTCATCCCATAAATAATGTCGTTTTTTATATCGGAATTTGAAGGACAAAAAAAACTCAACTGAAACTTTCTAATCTAGTATATATTTTCCATCGGAATCAGTGACACTGCCAACATCCTACAAGCTTTTCAATGCCATGTTTATAAAAATCAGGCGGTTTTGAGGCAAAAAACGTACAAAGACTGGTGTGCAGGTCATCTAAATAAGTATACTGTTTCTCTTCAAGATAGTTTTGGAGACTCCTGAAGAGATGATAATCTGAAGGCGCAAGGTCTGGAGAATATGGAGGATGTGGAAGTTTTTTCCACCCAAACTCCTCAATTTTTGCAGAAGTGATCCGAGCGGTATGAGGACGTGCATTGTCGTGGTGGAACATGATTCCTTTCTGATAAACCAAAGAAGGTCTCTTTTCTTTTAGTGCAGTGTTCAATCGATCTAGTTGTTGAGAGTAGTCTTCAGCGGTGATTGTTTGGCTGTGTGGTAAGGTTTCAAAGTGTATTACACCACCTTTATCCCACCAAACCCAAACACTAAGCAACACCTTCCGAGGGTGAAGATTTGGTTTTGGCTGTGGTGTCGCTGGTTCTCCGGCACGAACCCACTGTCGACGGCGCTTAACATTCTTGTACAGTATCCACTTTTCATCACGTCACTAAACGGTGCGAAAACGGATCTTGGAGTTCACGGGAATGAAGAGCTGTGCTAATGTTTACCCGCACCCTCAGATTGTCGACCGACAATTCATGTGGCACCCATTTTCCTAACTTAGACACTTTCCCGAGTTGTTGCAAATGTCGATGGATGGTGGACAGGGATGAATTGAGTTTCTGGGCCAATTCTTCTACAGTTGTTGAACAGTCTTCTTCAAGTGCCGCTAACAGCAGGTCATCATCAAACTCAGCAGGGCGTCCAGAGCGTGCTGCATCTGTGAAACAGCAGTCACCATTCCTAAACTTTTGAAACCATCTTTGACATTTCCTCACATGCAGAATATCGTTGCCATAAACTTCCTGAATGTTTCGCGTTGCTTCAGTAGCACTATTCCCTTTTTTGAACTCGTAAAGCATTATATGTCTGATATGCTCTTCTGATACCGCCATGTTTATGAGGGGTTCACATACAGCAAAACAAACGTCTTCACTGGTCAAGGTCTGTAAAGTATGTAGTAAAACACGATAGATCTCCTCTTTGATATAACCTTCGGAAAATTTATGCTTAAACTGAGTAGGACTAGTTTAAACTTAACCTATCGTAAAAAACGACATTACTTATGGGATGACCTGATAATTTGGGGGAGAAGAAGTGAAGGGGGGGTTCAAAAACACTCTCCTCATGTTGCATTGCGATTGCACTTCACCTTTTGTGGGCATACTACTGGCATTCATCGATTGAACAAAATTAATGATTATATATATATATATATATATATATATATATGTTATGATGTATATATGCAGTATACTTTAATAAATATATGCATATTATACATAAACATGAAATATAAATAATAATTTGCATAATATAAAGATGTCATACAAAATAAATGACTAACAATAAATCTTGTATTATGATGCAAACTGAGGAATGCTATCTCGATCTCAAAGGCTTTTAAATTGAAAATCCCTCACAAACTGTGGGAGATAGAAAAAAAAATCTGTCTTCATTTTCGTCAACAGCGTAAAAAAGAACATAAGAATCACCCACATTTATCAAAAGGGGAAAAACTTTGTTCAACAGTGTAATCAACGCTTTCGACATATTCTAATGTCATCCTCAGTGCTAAAATAAGAAATATATAGAATTAAAAAACAAAATGAATTTAAAACAATTTTAAATATTACCAACACAAATACCACAAACTAAAGATTAAAACAGTGATTAAATTATTAAGTTAAATAATAGAATTAAAAGATAAAATATAAAAGAAACCCATAAAAGGGACTTAGCTTTACGATGAGAGTAAATTTAAGTAAAAACATTCTAAAATTATCTAGGGAAACATTAGGGATAAATTTAAAATGTAAAAGATTAAAATCTATCAAACCATAAAAGAAACAAGTCGGATACAAATTACTTGATTACAGACGCAGCAGAGACTGAGAGATGAGAAAGATGGATTAATTTGGTTGGTTGATAAAGAAAATTTTTATTGAAAGATATTCAGGTTATGGATTGGGGGTATGATGATTTGAATCTGGTTTATGTTTGAAAATGAGTATTGTTTCTAAGAAGAGTAGATCGTGTTCATTGGTTTTAGCAATTATTGACAAGTTATTAGATCTAATTGGGTGGTCTAACTGATGGGAATGGAAACGTATATGCGATTGGGAAGAATTTGTAAGTCTAATGTATTTTTAGTGCGACTGCTAATACCCTTGTGTTCATCGATACGAACTTCGAGTTGGCGTGTGGTAATGCCAACGTTCAACGATATGCAATTTATCTTTAAATTTAAAGAAAGAATGTAATTTACTGTACGTTCTACTGTGGAAATACAATTAACAGAAATTTGTGGCTATAATCTATTAATTAGTTTATTAATTTTCCTTTTGAACACAAGATTTTCAGGTCCACAATAGGGAAACTTGAAATATACAACCTTCTTCTGTACTGCAATTACGACGGCTTTAGTTTTATTAGAAAATTTTGAGGTGATGAATCTTTTTATTGTACTGTCAATAAGTTTGGAAGGGAAACCATTACCCAGTAAAATATTTTTAAGGAATTTCAATTCGGTATGAAGGAGATGGTAGTTAGACCAAATTTCATATGAACGGCTTAAAAGAGTAAGGATAACATTACGTTTGTACTTAAGTGGTGCGAAACTGTTAAATTTCATTCCCAATCCTGTAAATGTGGGTTTACGAAAAACTGATGTTACGAAATGATTATTGCTACGTGTAATATTTAGTGTTATTGTGTTTTGAATTTACTTCTGAAACTGAAAATAATAATATGATCGGAAGATTTAAATACTGTAGAACAAAACAATCGTCTCCGAAAGAAAATTGGTTTAAAGTATTGGGGACAGTCCTTCAACCACTTTTTTTCATGGTTAGAAAGGAATAAATTTGCAAAGGTAGGTCCAAGGGGTTTCCCCCATTGATACTCCGTCTGTTTGTACTCGTACGTATTGTTCATTTGTTCTTTAGTAGCAATTTCAAGGAGCGAACGTACAGTATGTTATCTTCACCTAGATCAAGAACTGGAGAATTATGAGATTTGGGAATATGGTTACATAAGTCGTTAGTTTCATTGAGAGGAATGTTGGTAAACAAAGATGTTAGGTCAAAGCTGGCCATAACCACAGAGTCTGTGTTATTTATTTCAGTGATTTCCTTAACAAAAGAGAAAGAATCTTTAGCTAAATATTCATTGACAGTGAACTAAGATAATAGAGGAATGAAAAATTTAGCATGGTTATAAGTGAAGAATGGGGAGAATGGGGCACAGAGAATGGGGCGGCACGGAGAGTTATTCTTATAGACTTTAGGGAGGCCACATAAAACCCCAGGGTGAGAGCCAGACGCATAAAGCTTAGAGTTTTGTTCGTTAGAGTTTTCCGGATTGTTTTAGTTTACGAAGGATACAGTTTAATTTATTTTTTAATTTGAGGATATTATTAAGTGGATGTTTAGAAATTTTAGAAAATTTAGTACAAGATTATATAATGAATATTTTGTATATTTGTCCTCGCCTAAATAATGAAGGAAAATCTGTTCGCACCAGACATACTTTTTACTAAGTGAATTGCAGGAATTTCAACACATATGCTCTGTAGAACACTCCATAAAGATTTTCGGTTTCTTATTGAATGTACTGTATAGGAGGGTAGAGTGAAAAAACTTTTTATAGAATTCAGTTTTGTAGGGGCACCCAAACGTTAGTCTGTGGTACCAATAAAAAATAGGTAAAATATTAGCTCCCTGCGACATCAACTTCACCAACCCCAAGGAGGTCAAAGATTTTGCTTTTCAAGTGCCCCAAAAAATTGAGGAAAAATTCAAAGATTTAACCATATCTTCCGTTGTGTTTATGCTACGGAGATCATTTTTGTTTCATTTAATTTGACTATTTATGTTCTTAAACTTTTCCCTTATATACTTTTCTCCTATTCCTTACAGAAATTTGAAAAATTTAGTATTTCATGAAAAATACAAACAAAAAATAAGCATTTTTATATCTTTTGTTATTTCTCAACTTTAGTAGATGTTTTAGCACCATTTTAAGGTTTCCATTTGTTTAGATTTTCACAGATTTAAATTATTTAGAGTTTGTTATTTATACTATATTACAAGTTATATCTCTTTTTCAGATTACTTGATGGCTTTGATAATTTTTTATATTGAATCTGATTCGCTAAAAACATTTACAGTCACTAATATAGTCTAATTCTATTCCGACGCACAAAGCAAAATTAGGCATGGCTTCCATGGCTGCGAATGAATCAGCAAAAATGCAGACAAGGAATACTCAACAACTGAATACAATCTTTGAACCACCATAGGATCTCTCATTGATTTATTTGCCTCCGTCCGAAGATATACTTCAGTGTTTCCTTTGTGTTTGACAGGAACGAATTAAGTCAGGAGAAGGTAATCCAAAAATTTATGATGTTGCTACAGTCTTTGCCCAAAAAGTAAAGACTCTATGGGATCGTGCTTCTATTCCACTAGCCATCATAAGACCATAACCCAGCACATCCAAGCTTTGTACGAAAAATATCAAAATGTCTTGAAACAATTCAAAGGGCGGAAAGACGAAACATCCTACCAAGCATTGCTTCACAAATTTAAACTTGACTCACTGAAGCTCTTTGATATAGCTTCTTGTAAATGTGAAGACTTCCTGACATGTCGTTGTGAGAAAGACCAAACATTTCCTGTTCTGGAAAAAGATTTCCTTAATGACCAACGAACGTCTCGAAAAATGATGAATGGATGCATAGATAAAGAGGTCACCAAAAAGATGGAAAAAAGAAAAAGGCTGCACAAAAGTATAAGGAATATACAGCACAGATCTCGAAAGGAATGAAAGCATTTGATACTGCTGCAACTGTTTCGTCAATTTCCAGCGAAACGGACGAAAACAGTCAGCCTTTAAACTCACGACAAAGCTATTACTTTATCCCGGACCTTCACAAATGAGGATGCGGTTGCCAACAGTGGGTAGAGAATGTAATCGTGGTGGGGCAGCTCTTGCATCTGCTGTTTTTCAAGATTTAAAATTAATTAGTAGTGAAGATACGTCTTCAGTGATCGACAGAAGCAAGATAAGACGAGAAAAGAGCAAGATTAGAAAAGATCTTTCTGAACATACCTCAATTTTCAGTTCAAGTGATCACGTTTTTGGTCTCTACTTTGATGGAAGAAAAGATCGAACAAACGTTATCATAATGAAAGGTAATAAGTATCATTTTAGGATTACTATGGAAGAGAATATTGTCCTTTTGAAAGAACCAGGTTCAACTTACTTAGGACACATATCTCCAGAATTGAGCACAGCATAAAGCATTTATAAAGGCATTTTGGAGTTCTTGGGATGCTAAAATATCAGGACTAGAAATATTGTTGGCATTGGCTGTGATGGCACTCCAGTCAATACTGGAATAAAAGGAGGCATATTAAAAAATTTGGAGCAGAACTTAAACAAACCCTTTCACTGGTTTATTTGACTCTTTCATTTTAATGAGTTACCATTGAAGCATTTGTTAGAACACCTCGATGGGCCCACCCATGGTCCACGAGAAATGTCAGGACGAATTGGAAAATCATTAAAATCTGTCGACCAACTAACAGTTAAGTTTGAAGCCGTGAAAGGAAATCCTCTTCCAATTACTGATTCTAATGATCTAAGTACTTCTGGGTGTTGCAGCAATGACTTAGCAAATTTTAAATCTGGGCCAATGGTCCAATCCAGATGGTTGACTACTGCAAACAGCATCCTGCGTTTCTACATAGGATGTGAAAATCCGATGGATAGCGGGCGAAAGCAAAGCCAAGGTAACCAAAGTATATATATATATATATATATATATATCAATAATGTTGTTGTAGTCTTCCATTAGTTGTGATAGGCATGATCTGCCTGACCAAAATCCATGTTGGTTATCATTTAATTTTTTCTGAGTTTCCAAAAAGCCAGAGATTTTCTGTTTAACTATTCTTTCGAATATTTTATTGAGATGAGATGTAAGCGGCACTGACTTATGGTTTTTGGCCTCGGATTCATCTCCTCCTTTATATATTGGGACTATGTTCGCGCTCTTCAGGATGCCCGGTATTTCTCCCGTGTCTAGTGATCGTCTCCATATGCAATATAGGGGCTCAGTGATTGCATTCTTGTAGTTTTTGATCAGTGTGGTATTCCATTTGTCAGGTCCTGCCGCTGAGTGTGCTTTTATTTTCCCTATAGCTTGTGCAATATCATCTATCGTAAAGTCGAAGTCCGTTATACTTTCCCTCGTAGTTCTTCTTTTTTTTCTTTCTGAACAATGACTTCTTTTGTCTCTCGAACCTGCTTCTCTTTCCTCTTTGTTGTATATATATATATATATATATATATATATATATATATACCTTAGAGGAGAAGACACTGGAATTTGTGGAAAGACATGTTCCAAAAATACAACAAACAGGAAAGAGAAGCAGGTTCGAGAGACAAAAGAAGTCATTGTTCCGAAAGAAAAAAAAGAAGAACTACGAGGGAAAGTATAACGGACTTCGACTTTACGATAGATGATATTGCACAAGCTATAGGGAAAATAAAAGCACACTCAGCGGCAGGATCGGACAAATGGAATACCACACTGATCAAAAACTACAAGAATGCAATCACTGAGCCCCTATATTGCATATGGAGACGATCACTAGACACGGGAGAAATACCGGGCATCCTGAAGAGCGCGAACATAGCCCCAATATATAAAGGAGAAGATGAATCCGAGGCCAAAAACTATAAGTCAGTGCTGCTTACATCTCATCTCAATAAAATATTCGAAAGAATAGTTAAACAGAAAATCTCTGGCATTTTGGAAACTCAGAAAAAATTAAATGATAACCAACATGGATTTTGGTCAGGCAGATCATGCCTATCACAACTAATGGAACACTACAACAACATTATTGATGCACTTGAAAGTACTGAAAACTATGATGTAATATACACAGACTTTGCCAAAACGTTCGACAAGTGTGACCATGGAATCATAATACAGGGTGTACATAAAGTCAGGATCTATTTTTGTGAAGCACTTGGAAATTATATGGAATTCAATCATAAAATGATAAAGTGGTAACATTTATTAAATAATTAAGAGTAGGATTCTTCGTGACGCCCATCAGTATCCCTGCACAGCTCAAATCGTTCCGCAGCATTTCTAAACACATTCTGGAGCATTTGCGGGGTTATGTTATCTGCAGCAGTTCGTATACGTGTACGTAAGTTTTCAAGACTCGTAATCTTCGTCTGATAGACGTGCGATTTGATAAAGCCCCATGCAAAGAAATCTAAAGGGGTTAAATCTGGTGATCTCGCTGGCCAAGGTCTGTTGCTTCCGCGTCCGATCCAGCGATTTGGAAAACGTCCATTTAGATAATCCTGAACAATTTTGGCATAGTGACAAGGAGCACCATCATGTTGATAGACGACGGTACTAACAATCCTATTCCCAATCAGCTGAGGTTCAAGGAATTGCTGCAACATGTCCAGATAAATAAGCCCCGTAACTGTAGCTTCAGCAAAGAAAAAAGGACCATAAACCTTAGATTTTGTTAAACCCATCCAGACATTAACTTTAGGTGAGTCTCTTTCCCAATTTTGGAGGAAATCATTCGGTCTTTCATCTGCCCAAATTCGACAGTTATGGCGATTTACTTTTCCACACGTATGGAAAGTGGCTTCATCACTAAAGAGAATGTTGTCCATTAAATTATCACTCCAGATTTGTTCTACGAGATCAGCACACACAGCACTTCGTTGAGGGAAATCTTCCTCATGTAAATCATGTAAAACCTGCAAATGATAGCTTTTCTTCTGCAAATTAACTTTCAGAATTTTGTGCACAGATGACGTTGGGAGGCCGAGTCTGTGTGATGCAGCACGAACGGACGTACGTGGCTCCTCAGTGATAATTCCGCGTACTGCATTCACGGTAAGATCTGACATACACGGTCGTCCTGATCTTGCTTCATCATTTAGAGATCCCGTTCTTTTAAATTTGTTCACCAATTTTCGTATTGTCTTGTCTATTGGCCCCGGCTTATGAAATCTCCTTCTAAACTTCTCTCTGATGTCATTGTATTTTTTTCCCTCGATTCGCCAAATTACTATTGCCACACGCTCTTCTGTATTCATTCTAAGGGCTTCTGAAAAGAAAAATAGAAAAAAATAATTATTTCACAAAAATAGATCCTGACTTTATGTACACCCTGTATATAAACTGAAATATATGGGAATAACAGGAAAAGTAGGGAAATGGATATATAATTTCCTTAGTGAGCGGCGGCAAGTCGATACAGTACCAAGGAATATCTTTATCAGAATCAAAGGTCCTCAGCTCAGTACCACAAGGAACAGTATTAGCTCCACTTTTCTTCATAATCATGCTAACTGACATAGATGAGGACGTTACCAGAGACAACACAGTAACATCCTTTGCCGATGACACAAAGATCAGTAGAAAAATAAGAAACTCAAAAGATATAGGATCTCTACAAACAGACATGAACAGAATCTACAAGTGGACAGAAGGTAACAATATGAAGTTTAACACTAAGAAATTTCAACTCTTACGGTACGGAAAAAGGGAGGACCTAAAATCCATGGAATATTATACCCCAAATGGACAGGAAATTCAGAGGAATTCTAAAGCAAAATATTTAAGAGTTGTAATGAGTGATGATGCGAAATTTGAAACACAAAATAAGATAGCAGTAAACAGAGGAAAGATAAATAGCTGGGCAGATACCGAAAACCTTTAAACGAAGGGATGGGATTGGGAATATAATGATTGCTCTACTGAAAACACTGATCATACCCAAATTGGAATACTGCTCGGTCCTAACATGCCCATATAAAAAAGAAGACATTAGACAGTTAGAAGGGATTCAGAGAAGCTTCACAGCCAAGATCAACGGATGCAAAGAACTAAATTACTGGAAAAGGCTACGCGAATTAAACCTATATTCACTGGAAAGGAGAAGAGAGAGATACACCATTATTTACACTTGGAAAATAATGGAGAAACTAGTCCCTAATGTTACTCTGAACCCTGTAACTCCCCAAACAAGGGTGAAAAGTTGAAAAGGAAGGCTGTGCCGTGTTCCCAAGTTAAAGAATAGACAGGGAACATCCTTACCGCTGAAAGAAAATAGTTTTGTTGTGAGAGGACACTAGTGGTGTTGTGGTGGACATCTTCTAAAGAAGATAAAACGTCTGGCTCAGAACGATTCCCGATGAGCCGGGCATACCTGGCTATGTGAGGTGAAAAGTACAAGAAACCAACTCACTACTTCAGTAGCAATTGGGATGAAAGTAATATCGACTATTTTGAATACCGGGATTATGGCCTTTTTTACCCAATACCGGTTTCAATACAGGTATTCTATAGTACGGTACATAGTTTTATATATATATATATATATATATATATATATATATACATATATATATATATATATATACACGAGGGTACTTCAATAAGTATCCGCATTTTTTATTTTATATGGTTTGTCATATCTATTAATTTTTAAATTATCTTGAATAAATCCACTTTTGGCAATAGAATATTGAAACTAAATCCCTCCACACAGACAAGTTTTGAAATTTCTTCCTCAATAGATTTCTCGGCGATAAAACCATCCAAAATTGTTTTTACTTTTATTTGGATGATTTTCTGTCTTCTTAACAGCAATTTTACGAATTGCTCTTAAATGAACGACCATTCCAGTGGTTGAACCTCCACCACAGTTAATAACATTTTCACATTTAGTGCATTCTGCTTCATATTTATTCTTCTTTTCAAAATACTTCCAAACCTTTGATTTTACTGACATGCTCTTAATAATCTGAAAAAAAGGGCAAAAGAAACCTTTAAAAAGGTTTTTAATTGATGTTTTGCGTTCACTTAACAACAACCTGCAACCATCAATCGGTTATAAATAGACTAAAGAACGTGTGGTTAATAATACCGAAAAACCGGTTTTTAATTGATGATTTGCGTTCACTTAACAACAACCTGCAACCATCACTCGGTTATAAATAGACTAAAGAACGTGTGGTTAATAATACCGAAAAGCCGGTATTGAAAGCCCTGAGATCGGTATTGCTTTTTTGAAACAATATCGGTTTTAATACCGGTATTTGAATACCGGTTTTCATCCCTATCAGCAGGCCAACTCGAGAGGAGAGGCAACAAGCTTGACCTTCGTGAAATGAGGAATCATCGCACAGAACATTTGAAAGGTTGAAAGGTATATATATATCGCGGTCTGTGGCCAGGCGGTCCATTTTCCTTAGTTGCTCTGTCTTCAAAACTGCTGCCGAATCAGACGGGGTCGGGGCTGTGGCAGCGGTTTAGTCGGGTTGAAAATAAAATTTTCTAGATAAGCTCAGAATCAACTTCAGCGACCGTAAAAATCCCATATCCGTCCAAAAATCGCCGTAAAAATCTACTTTTAATGGTCTCTTTCGACATTTAACTCACTGAGCATTAAATGACTGAACTTCACTTTGTTTCTTTATCCCATTCATAAAATACTTTGCTGATTTTCTAAGATATGAAACTAAAAGTCAAGTCTTTGGAAACTGAAAATAAAGATTGAAATATAAAAACTAAGTTTTTATAGTTGGAAAAAAGTAAAATAAGATTAGGGGAATAAAATAATACTTTACTAAACAAATATACCACAGTATGTACAGTTCCTTACAATACTTCCGCTCCACCCTCTCCGAGATGTAGCCAAGTCTCCCACCCTTACTCCCTCCCTCTCCTCCTCCCCCTCTCAAGTGTTGTCATAGTAATACTTTTATTTTTTGAAAACCAATGACAGAATAAATATATTGTTCACTGTAGTTTTGGTGGTAATGCTAGGACGACTATGTATTTTATTCGTGCATTATTCCTAAATTTAGGGAATAGAGTAGTTGGGTTATTTCACAAATGTGGGATACTTTAAAAACTTTCAATCATAGGATTATGATGTAGCCATGTTATAGTTAAAGTGTAAGATAAGTTGTAGTATCGACTTTTCCTCCGAGCAATAACTTTTCTGTTTAAAGTCCATGCATCATCAACAAATGATTATCCAGAAAAAGTCTATCTATGGAGAGATAATGAAAACATCGTTTAATTTTTTATTACAAAAATAAACATGAATCAAGTAAATTTATGGATTTTCTTAAGAACATTAAAAATATAATGTTCAAATTATAAGGAACTGACAATTGTTCAGGTAAATAAATATAGGCTATATTTACTACATTACAACCATAACATTATTATACACAATTAGTCAATACTTGGTCCATCCTCCATTATTATTAATGACCTCTCGTAACCTATTTGGAACAGATGTCACGTGATTGTAGATAACTAGTGGGTTCGTGCGGAAAAGTTCCCATTCTTCCATGGTGTGTTCCAGCAGGTGCCGAGATGTCCGCTCATGCCCAAGCTCCCAAGTGTTAACCACATTTGACCACACATTTTCAATGGGGTTTAGGTCACACCCCTTGGTTGGGCCAGTTCAGCAGCTTGACAGCTCGTTGTTCCTAAAACCACTGTCTGATGATCCTGGCAGTATGAGCAGGGCAGTTATCCTGTAATATATATGTTAACTCTCCGTCTACGGCCTTGGGGGGTTCGAGGTTGACGGGGGTTCTGGTTAGGTGGTAGCAACGGATTTCCTCACTCTGGAGTATCTGGTCCCGTATAGGAAATCGCAGTAGTTTCTTTTATACTACACTCCGAATTCTTCTTGAAGTGGATCGGAGGATTCTATGAAAACTTACTAAATTATCTGACGGTTCCCCGATTCTTCTTGTATTGGGAAATTATTTATTCTATTTTAAAACTAAGTTCTCTGGAGAAAGCATGGCTCAAAGAAGAAGACAAAGAGATCCTCTGACTGAATTTTACTGTTTCTAAAATATTACAGGTAATGCTTCAGCCTCCAAGTCAGATCAGAATAATCAGAATGATAATTTGAAAAATTACAGGAGTTTATATATGAATAATTTGGTGACATCATTATTATTTAATGTTGACCTGTTTTGTTTTTCATTCTCAATCGGCTGATTTTTCTTTGAAAAATATTTAAAGATAAAGGTAAAGTTTGGCTATAACAGCATACTGGCAGATAAACAAGATATTTTTAAAGATGGTCATATTTTTCTTTCGAACAGCATATTGACAGATCTGATGTTATCATGATTTGCCGAGTTAACTAAAAATGAAAAATGAAATATACATTTTATTATGGATTAAAATTAAACATGCATATGAGCCAAAATTAAATGCTTAAAATTGAAAATTAAGTGAAGTCATGACTTCATCTTTTACAACTAAGAGAGAATGTATAAGAAAATGAACATTGCAGAATTTAACACGATTGAGCTTAATCTAAAAAATTATTAGGTAATTTAAAAAAGAAATGATTCATCAATTACTAAGCAAAAATAAAATAGAAAGAAATTTTTTTAAAAATTTCCAAACTTGCATTTTATATACAGTTTGAGTGTCACGCGATTTTGAACTTTATATGCAAAAATGACTGTTAGAATTATTCATTTTTACACATACTGTATATTAATATATATTATTTAATATATTTCGTCGCTAAGTTCAAATCATAGTTTAAAATTAGATGCTATTCGAACCGTAATCTGACGCCGAATTACAGTGTCCTTCGAATTTTGGGATCATTCATGATGCAATACTTTTTGTCATATCGTGATTCGATATTAACACTTACAAATAAGTGTTGTATTCCTCTACATTATGAGGACTAATTTCAGCTATTGTACAATTTCATGTAGACAGTTTGATCTCGTAATATCGTCGTTTTTGGTGTATTACTTAAAAAAGAAACAAGATTACAGTAGGATCTCGTACAAGGATGCGATCGTATTGCAATATTTTGTATTACGATGGCCCTCTCATAGGACCCCATGTGTTCATATAACGATGGAAATTTTGTATTACGATTGCGGTACAATACCACGCTGGCGTCATTTTCGGCCAGTAGGCCAGCTGAACCGCCAGAGGTTCTGATGGAAGGAGACTCTCCTTCCAAGAATTAAGTTTCTCCCATCCCACCTCAACTTCTCTATCAACCCCCTTAAGCCAGCCATCTTTTTAGCCAAAGGTAAAAATTTTATTTGTCAATTTATTAATTGAGGAAGGTAAAAAGGAAAGAAGCATAAACACAACTGACAGAAGTAGTTGATAGGGTGGGAGGAATGAGAGACATGAGAGGAAGTAATAATTAGGGAGCAGGGCGGGAGGAAGAGAAAGGTCATATATTAGTATGATGATGTAAAGGGGAAGGAAAAAGGAAAATAAGAATGACGGTAATAGAAAGAAAATAACAAGTAGGCAGGAGGAGGGAACAGAGAGAGAGAGAGAGAGAGAGAGAGAGAGAGAGAGAGAGAGAGAGAGAGAGAAGATGGAGATAGCGAAAGGGGAGGGGGAAGACAAGAGGGGAGGGATAGCGGGAGGAGGAGGGGAGGTAGTGAGGGTGGGAGAGAAAGAGGGACTGCGTTGCAGCCACATCTCGGAGAGAGTAGAGCGGAACTATTGCAGGGGACAGTACATATTTATTATTAGAAATATACCATTTATTAAACAAGACAGAAATTCACAAGATACAAAGATTTGGAGATGAACTATGAATTAAACTTTAAATTTAATTTTAAAAGTTTTTTGATTCTTATAAATAATTCCTGAGACACCCACAATCCTGAAATTGAAAATATGTAGAATTAGCATTGAAAAAGTTTCTTCTTAAAAAGTTCGAAATTGATTATTGCGTATTTCAACGGCCTTTTGTATCAGATCTATGCGATGAAAAGAACAGAACATATGCATGCATAATGATTAGATTATGCTATATAGGGTGAGTCAAAAGTAGCGCCCGATTTCTGCCAGTTGATTGTTTGTTTGCCATTTGCATTACAGTGTACAAGAAGGTAGAAATAAATGAATGACATGTTTATCTAACCATTTATTCGGGGGAAAATTATTACGGAACTGTACCAAGCTGTTTTACTTGCAATTTTCAAAGTGCCCTCCCTCGTGATCGATGCACAATTGCAGCCGAAAAAACAGAAATCGGGCGCTACTTTTGACTCACCCTGTATATGTATAATAATTAAAACAGCAAACAATTATCCATTAAAAGAATATAGTCGTACAAAGTTGGGATAGTAATGTGCTAGCATCGAATACGAGTAGGGGAAGGAAGCAGAGGGTCAAAAACGAAAAATTTTGGCGGATAATTTTGCAGACAGAAAATTTGTCAAAGAGCGTAATGGACTCTAATAACCTAACCTAACATAATAACCTAATGTAACTGAATATAAAGTAACCTGAACTAACCTTACCTAATCTAACTTAACCATTTTTTCCGTTTAATGGACAAATAATTCTTCAAAGTGTGCATGGAAACCCTTCCCTTTACCAGCATTCGCCTCATTGTGTGCAGGAGATAAATTTTCTTCAAAGCATGCTGTGCATTAGGGTGGAGCGAAAAATACCTTTTTTCTAGTATGAAGTTCTAATAGTGATTAAAAGTTGCATTTAGTGGAGGAAATATGCCTGCCAAAATATGAGTTCATTTGTTTAAAATTTTCAGCTGCCACCAGGGGGCTAAAGTTAACACAATTTTGTGTAAAAAGGAAAAAAATGCTTCTATTTTAGGTTTGTCAAACTATTATAAAATTTTATCTTAGAATTATCTAATAGTTTGATTAAGATTCTTAAATGATAGGAATTCGTTTTGTAAAAATGCTTTTCATATGCTTAATATCTTCACCTGCCACAAGAGAGCTGAAGTTAATACAATTTAGAGTAACTGAGTCATGTTGAGACTACACTGAATGTTGTGGGGGAGGGTTTGGGGAGGGTTGTGGGGGAGGGTTTTGGTGTGAAGGAATTTCTTTCTGAGTCATTAGAACAGTGTGTTAACACTTGTCTTCTTAGGTAGTAGGCCTAGTCGCTCAGTTGATCGGAGAGTTTTTTAATATGATCGGAATATTATAAAACTTTATTTTAAAGTGATTTATATAGAGATAATATTGATTTTATTATAAAATGCTTGTTATAATGTATTATATAATTTTAGTTTATTTATATAATATATTATATATACTTATAAAATATATTATATATATTAATTATATAATGTTTTGATGTTACAGGATATTTTGTGATTGTGAATTTTTCTTAAAAATATTATGGCATCAAATACTAAATATAAACATTTCACTAGAGAACATATGAAGTGTGCCATATTTGAAGTACCTTGTGAGATGAGTGATATGCAACTACCAACTTATAACTGCATTATGAAAGATTACCTGTTCACAAAACATTTAGTGAAGGAGCAGATGAATAACAAGGAGCCTTCATTTTCTGAAATAGCAGAGGCAGTTTCCAAAAAGGTAGAAAATATTTGGAAGAAGGCCTCTTTGCCAATAGTTTCACATACACGCGTTTTACAGATGATGCGAGTGTACCATGATAAATACAGGTCCTTATTAAAGCCATACAAGCCACGCAAGGATCAGCCTAAGTACAAAAATCAGCTTGAAGAATTTGAAAACTCTTCAAAATGCACTTTGTTTGACATCTGCACCTGCAAATGTAAGGAGTTTAGGAGATGCTCATGTGAAAAAGTAAGAAAGTCCTCCAAAGAGCAGGATTTTTAAATGACCAACGAACACGCAGCATAGTGGTGATAGGAAGCATTGACATAGCACACAACAAGACGATTACAAGCAAGAGACATCGAAAGGAAATGGAAAAAGCACGTCTGGAATCCTCACAAACAACTAGTGCTGCTATAACCACAATACGACTTACAAATCGAAACAGAGACAGTGAACTTCAACAACTAGGAGATATCTGAAGATAATGAGAAGATACAACCTCGACTCAATATGTAATATCAGAACAACAGATGCGTGAGTCACTGCCTTCATTAGCAATTACTTGTGATAGATTAAAATGTCGGACAGAGCTGGGGCTGCTATTGCTTCTGCAGTATTGGCAGATATTAAATTGTTACTCCCGAAGACAAGGAATATTATAGACAGAAGTAAGCTAAGACGTGAAAACAAAAACAGAGAAAGGAACTACAACAGATAGGAGAGCAGCCATGCGGGGATTATACTTTGATGGCAGAAAGGATAAAACAATGATTCAAGTCCAGGAGAGTGATGGCTCTAACCACCAAAGAACCAAACGCGAAGAGCATATCAGCATAATATCTGAACCACACTCTCTGTACTTTGCACATGTGACACCTTCCAGTGGCAAAGCTAAATACATTTGCACAGCGCTAGAGAATTGCTTGAAAGAAAGGAATGTTGATATAGGGAACATCGTTGCAGTTGGCTGTGATTCGACAGTGGTTAACACTGGTAGTATTGGAGGCACAATAAGATTACTGGAAGAAGCCTTTAATAAGCCATTGCAGTGGCTGATATGCCTTTTACACCTTAATGAACTTCCATTGCGCCATCTATTTCATCACTTGGATGGTACCACTACTGGACCAAGAGCATTTTCAGGAGAAATTGGCCGAGCACTTTCAGACTGTGAAAAGCTTCCCATAGTTAACTTCAAACCCATTGAAATTCAAGAGGACATGTGTGAAGTTGATGTAGATGACATATGTACTGACCAGAAATACCTTCTTGAAATTCACAAGGCTATATCAAGTGGAACATTCTCAAAGAGTCTTAGTCATAAGAGTCCAGGCAATATATCACATTCAAGGTGGCTCACCACAGCAAACAGGACTCTGCGGTTATATGCAAGCACAGAGAATCGTTCAGGCAATTTACAAGAATTAGCTACTTTCATTGTTAGGGTATACGCACCAATGTGGTTTCAGATAAAGCGTAAACCATTATGCCAATATGGTGCTCAACATATGTGGCATATGATTGCAAGAAGCCGGTATCTCCGTGAAGAGCTTAGGAGAGTACATGACTCAGTCATTCAGCGAAATGCATATTACGCAAATCAAGAAAACATTCTCATTGCAATGATAGCTGATGAAAGGGAGCATGTGCGTCAGTTGGGATTTAGGCGTATCATAAAAGCAAGGGCATGCATTCAAGAAACAGATGTTATCAGGTATTTTAAGGTGCCAGAAATAAATTTTTATGCCAAAGACTATACAGATCTCATTATGTGGCAAGATTTTCAGATAGCAGAACCACCGATAACCAAAGGAGTTTCTCTTGATGATATTGAATCATGCATCAAACATGGTACTACTCTTCATTCAGAATTATTTCAGTTTCCATGTCATACACAAGCCGTAGAGAGATGCGTCAAGCTCGTTACAGACGCTGCTGGATCAGTCTGCGGACCTACAAACAGAGACGGTTGGATTCGTGCAACATTAGAATCAAGGAAAAAACAGCCAAAATTTGACACAAAAGCAAATTACTAAATAGTCTTCAGCAAGAACCCTTTCTAGAGGGAGATTGGTTGGGGAAAGGGTGGTAACTCTGCTAAGGCACGAAATAACGTTTCTTAACTGTCTCAAGCCAGTATAAAGGAGGAGAGACATCCTAATTTATTACTGTTCCCTTTTTCAAGTAAATACAGAATCATACTTAATTGTCATTTTTAAGTTAACTTCAGCCCTCTTGTGGCAGCTGAAGATATTAAGCATATGAAAAGGCATTTTTACAAAACGAATTCTTATCATTTAAGAATCTTAATCAAACTATTAGATAATTCTAAGATAAAGTTTTATAATAGTTTGATAAACCTAAAATAGAAGCATTTTTTTCCTTTTTACCCAAAATTGTGTTAACTTTAGCCCCCTGGTGGCAGCTGAAAATATTAAACAAATGAACTCATATTTTGGCACGTATATATGTCCCATAAATGCAACTTTTTATTACTATTAGAACTTCATACTAGAAAAAAAGTATTTTTCGCTCCACCCTACTGTGCATATACAGTATATATATATATATATATATATATATATATATATATATATATATATATATATATGATACACACAGACCGTACATGGAACAAGGAACTCTTCTGGGATAATTAAATCCACTATAGTCCGAATTAGTAATTGTAAATGACAAATACCATAGTTTTTCTTTTTCATGATGCTAGCCCGACGTGGGCAACGGGTCACTCGCAAAGAGGTCCCATAAATATAGCTTTCCTCACCAGCTATCTGCAAAGCAGACAGGATCCAGCTTTGGGACATGGATCTAGGGTTTAAAGCAGCCTAGCCCTACTACATTTAGAACCTCAATATAAACTATGGTATTTGTCATTTACCATAACTAATTCGGACTGTAGTGGATTTAATTATCCCAGAAGAGTTCCTTGTTCCATGCACGGTCTATGTGTATCATAAAAAACCTCAGGGGACCATTCTGAGTTCATTCCCATATATATATGTATATATATATATATATATGGAGGGAGAGGAAGAAGAGAAAGAGTGCGAAACAAGAGAGAGAGAGAGAGAGAGAGAGAACTTTTCACCCAGATTTGTTTATCTTAAGCAATTCACACCTTTGGTCCTATCAACAAATAATGAAATATTATACTTATCAAGTATCCATGTAAAACTTCTTACACATTCTCGGTCACTCTTTTAAACGTAAGTTTCGGTGTGTGTGTGTATATATATATATATATATATATATATGTTAACCCCCCTTTTATGGCCCTGAGTCGGTTCGGATTCGACGGGGGGTTCTGGTTAGGAGGCTGCAACGGATATTTCTTCTTTATACTTTTCTATATTCTTTTCGGTCGCCACTTGTTAAACTCTTGGCTACAGACTCGCCAGACTGTTATGCCGATATCTTCTATGGTGCTTGGGTTGTCTCTTAATTTGGGGAAAGGGTCGCCAATTTTTAATTCTCTTTTTATAATACTCTGATACTTTCTCTGACACTAAAATTATCGACTTTTCTCTTTTATAACTTGACTTAACTGACTGAGTTCCTGAAGAGAGCACGGCTCGAAGGGGAAAATAAAAAGTTTCTCTTACATTTAGTTTACTTCTCAAAATGTACAGTTAGTTCTCTGAATTTACAGGGGTAGAGGTTCGACCTCTTTCGACCATGGCTCAGGCCGGAATCTAAAAAGTTAAGGAGGCAAGGGGCCTCTGCCCCCTCCCCATGAGGTGTTAATATGAAGAAGTGCAATGACGAAGAGCCTTAAATGAAGTAGTGCCTAATTTTACAAGTACATGTATAATATAGCCTAAATGTTTGGGGGAGACAGTCGAAGGTTAAGTTTCCCCCCTTTTTTTTTAAACACGTCAGATGTTTTTGAATGATTGCAAATAAGAATTTAAAAAATAAAAATAAAAACTAATTTGTATTTTTCGCCGAGTCTATATTTATGAAGGCGATATCATTTCGTAATAGTACACAAGTACAAATTAAGTACATGACTGAGTACGTATTAATTTTGGTTCATTACAATTACGATTACAATTACCAATTAATTCATATTCACTTGTTGTTTAATTACACTTCCATTTTGAAGTACATTCTTACATGATAAATTAAATCATTACATTTAATTACAGTTTCAATGAAGTACATTACAAGTTATTGTTAATTACAGTTTCATGAAAGTACATTACGTTATATTAAATTAAAGTATTACAGTTAATTACAATTAAACAGTTACTATAACTTTGTTTTGTTTTTACAGTGTTTCTTATTAATAGACAATTAAGATGTTAAATATAATACAACGTACATGGCACTTAGGAGATAATTTATTTACGAAATAATATGCTATAATATGTTATGAATTTGAAATCAGAGCGAACGGAGGTATTTTATCTTTGAGGTGCTCGATTCTGTCGTAGTGAGTGGAATTCGATCTTACTAAGCATTTTCGAATATCTCGAGGGGTGAACGCACTTGAAAAAAAATAATAAAACAAATAATACGAGAACGTATTTTTGCGTTCTCGAACGAAGGCATAAAGTTTCGCGCATCACAAATTGACACGAGTAAAAAATGAATATTTAATAAAATTTATATAGGACAATGATCAAGGGAAATCAATGACGGGAAAACGTGACGTATGGATGAATATGGTTGAATAATAATGCTTATACTACACAACACCACAACCTTATTATTAAAGAATTTACCATACATTGCATACGGAAGATGTCCAAATACTAAGAACGTGATTCAGTGTACAAAGTATGGGAAAGTAAAGAGAACAAAGTTATTTTGTGACGTCATAGTGTATAAGTCGTTATTAGAAAGATGAATTAGAAAAATACAGGAATGAATAAAGACGTATAAATTGAAATTCTATCCAAAACTCGCTTATGCGATTTTTGGTTTCTTATGTAAAAATGGACATTCGAACATAAAACTATACGAACATAAGTATTGCATGAAGACAATGAATCCATATAATGATGGTGTAGGAATTGTTCATTGTTCACTTTTTACATTGCTCTCCCCTTTTTTTTTTTTTAAATGATATTTATACAATAATATAATAAAATTAATACAATACAATACAATTGAGAAAATAACATCGTAACTAATTCAAGTTAGGTGACGAATTTTTCTTTACATTACAAGTTTTATAGAGAACAAGTGAGTTATTATGTAATATAAAAGAATTCAAAGATTAATACTTTAATTTAGATAAACAATTAAGTTAGACAAAGAATGATATTGTTAAATTTTTTTACAAAATTTTTATTTTTCTGTGGGAAAAATTATGTACATAATGAATAGAGTAGAAGGGAAAAATATAAATTTTAAAGTTCATGGATTTTTTCGAGGCTTCCATGATAGTACAATTGGTAACTAATTTTATTGACTATTGTAGATAAAAAATCGAATTATGTAATGGATGATGTATAGACCTGTGGTCAAATGTGTATTTATGTTTATTGGGTACAAAGTGTGTATCTGATAATTTCGAGACAGATTAGCTGAGAGGATTGTTAAATTAACTGTATAAATGCATGAGCAAGATATATTAGGAAGCAAAAATGATTAAGACTAAATAGCATAGTTTGCACTTACGTGCTATGAAATAGTTTGTTGTGACATCCAATGATTTTAGCATAAGGTTTGTAATATATATATATATATATATATATAGTGCGCATACATGCGTGTGTATGTGTAGGGATTTGGGAGGTTTTTGAATTAACAAACTTTAAAAATAATGTATAATAATTTAAATGGGTTTAGGGTTATAAAATCTTTTAAGTTTAAGTCAGTTATTGTTATTATTATTATCATTATTATTATTATTATAAAATCCCTTGAGCTCAAGGTCAATTATTATAAAATTCTAAATTACAGGTATCGTTTAGTTGTCGGAAAATTAACCCCAAAATGGGTCATTTAAGTGACTATAGTTACTAATATCTAATTGTAAAACACAATAAAACTTAAACTTTTAAGTTCAAAGAACTGTATAATGGTCATCAAGGAGTTAAAAATAAAAAAACACAACTTAACATAAATTGAGCCATCGTACCAAAGAGGAATTAACCATGGTTGAACCATTTCTCTGGTTGACACAGTTCAACTGGGGTTGGGGGTGTTAAAATAAAATAAAATTAAAAGACAAAGTTTGTAGTACGACAATCGGGGGAATTGAGTGACTAAGCGGGGGGTATAAGTCTGAAATTGACAATTACATCTTTCGTGAGCACTTTGCTCTTTTTTTTTTTAAAAAAGATTGCTTGTCACACTACTTAGAACAAAAAATTAAAAGAGTTCAACAAACGGAGGGACGGCATGTTCCTCATATACATTACAATAATTACCAAAATCGTTACAAACAATTGTAAAAACTATTTTGGTTACAAATAATAATAAATTACATGACTATATATTTATATACGTAACAATGGCATGAAAAGAAAAGACAGATAGGTCAATTTTCTTCTCACAAACAAAAAAAAAGGTTAACTAAAGACACAAACGGGTCAATTCAGGTTGAATTTAATTCTCTTTTACAACAAAAAAAAGGTTGAATTAAATTCTCTTGAACAACAAAAAAAAGGTTGAATTCAATTGACTGCATTGAAAACTTGGGACTTGAAAACTAACTTCGACTTAAAACTAACTTTGACTTGAACTCTCTAACTTCAAATAAAACTCTCTAACTTCAAATAAAACTCTGACTTCGAATATAACTCTGACTTCGAATATAACTCTGACTTCGAATATAACTCTGACTTCGAATATAACTCTGACTTGAACTCTATCAAGTATTCTGAAACTGAAAATGAAACTTAACTGTCTAACTTGAACGCTTGTCAAGTGAAGATTAACTGAAAATGGAAAATGACTGCACTTGATCTTTATCAAGTGGAGAAGATTAACCTCTGGGGTTTGGTTGACCCTCTTGGTGCAACCTTCTGACTTCAAAAACTGACTTCAAAAAACTGACTTCAAAAATGACTTCAAAAATGACTTCAAGTATCTTTATAAATCTCTGGGGTTGGTTGTCCCTTTTGGTTACAACCAACTGAAACTGTCTGAAAACTGAAAATGGAACTTGAAACTGCTTCAAGTAACTCTATAACTCTATAAACTCTCTCTTTCTTAATTTGCAAGTCAATTCAATTCAGTAATTGAAAAAAATTTGCAAACAAAAAATAAAAAAAAATGTAAACAACATTTCACTCGAATGTACGGGAAGGTACATAAAATAAAATTATTCTATACTGAATATAATAGTGCAAATAACTGTGACAATTGACTCTGCGACAATTGACTGCGACAATTGACTCTGCAACAATTAACTCTTTGACAATTAACTCTGTGACAATTAACTCTCTTTGAAATTAACTCTCTTTGAAATTAACTCTCTGTTACAATTAACTCTGTTACAATTAACTCTGTTACAATTAACTCTCTGTGTTACAATTAACTCTCCGTGTTACAATTAACTCTCTGTTACAATTACTGTTTCACTCAAAAAATGTATCACTGGTGTCTGAAATGTTCACTGTGTTTTGTGTAAATTCTGGATCCATACTAAATATTAACTGTTAATAATAATGACTTTTCAAATGTTTATAAATTACTTAAAAAACAAAATGTACTTAACATTTTCTATGGGGAAATCCTCAGAGACGTGTCCTGAAGACGTCTTGTTGGCTACTTCTTCTTGGATGAAAACTAGGCGTGGAGAACTTGGAGTCGTGACCCACCGGTTCAAGGGTGGATGTTACGAACTAGAAGTCGTGACACGCCGGTCAAATGGTTTTATCCTGATGCAGGGTAATTTCTATCTAGGCCAAAGAGTGGCCTCTTCTTAAAATCATCTTCTTCTTAAAATAATCTTCTCATCCTGATGCAGGGTAATTTCTATTCTTGGCCAAAGAGTGGCCTCTTAAAATCATATTCTTAAAATCTGTTAAGATCCTGGTAAAGGGTCGCCAAACTGTTAACCCCCCTTTTATGGCCCTGAGTCGGTTCGGATTCGACGGGGGGTTCTGGTTAGGAGGCTGCAACGGATATTTCTTCTTTATACTTTTCTATATTCTTTTCGGTCGCCACTTGTTAAACTCTTGGCTACAGACTCGCCAGACTGTTATGCCGATATCTTCTATGGTGCTTGGGTTGTCTCTTAATTTGGGGAAAGGGTCGCCAATTTTTAATTCTTCTCTTTTTATAATACTCTGATACTTTCTCTGATACTAAAATTATCGACTTTTCTCTTTTATAACTTGACTTAACTGACTGAGTTCCTGAAGAGAGCACGGCTCGAAGGGGAAAATAAAAAGTTTCTCTTACATTTAGTTTACTTCTCAAAATGTACAGTTAGTTCTCTGAATTTACAGGGGTAGAGGTTCGACCTCTTTCGACCATGGCTCAGGCCGGAATTTAAAAAGCTAAGGAGGCAAGGGGCCTCTGCCCCCTCCCCATGAGGTGCTAATATGAAGAAGTGCAATGACGAAGAGCCTTAAATGAAGTAGTGCCTAATTTTACAAGTACATGTATAATATAGCCTAAATGTTTGGGGGAGAGAGTCGAAGGTTAAGTTTCCCCCCTTTTTTTTTAAACACGTCAGATGTTTTTGAATGATTGCAAATAAGAATTTAAAAAATAAAAATAAAAACATTTGTATTTTTCGCCGAGTCTATATTTATGAAAGCGATATCATTTCGTAATAGTACACAAGTACAAATTAAGTACATGACTGAGTACGTATTAATTTTGGTTCATTACAATTACGATTACAATTACCAATTAATTCATATTCACTTGTTGTTTAATTACACTTCCATTTTGAAGTACATTCTTACATGATAAATTAAAACATTACATTTAATTACAGTTTCAATGAAGTACATTACAAGTCATTGTTAATTACAGTTTCATTAAAGTACATTACGTTATATTAAATTAAAGTATTACAGTTAATTACAATTAAACAGTTACTATAACTTTGTTTTGTTTTTACAGTGTTTCTTATTAATAGACAATTAAGATTTAAGTATAATACAACGTACATGGCACTTACGAGATAATTTATTTACGAAATAATATGCTATAATATGTTATGAATTTGAAATCAGAGCGAACGGAGGTATTTTATCTTTGAGGCGCTCGATTCTGTCGTAGTGAGTGGAATTCGATCTTACTAAGCATTTCGAATATCTCGAGGGTGAACGCACTTGAAAAAAAATAATAAAACAAATAATACGAGAACGTATTTTTGCGTTCTCGAACGAAGGCATAAAGTTTCGCGCCTCACAAATTGACACGAGTAAAAATGAATATTTAATAAAATTTATATAGGACAATGATCAAGGGAAATCAATGACGGGAAAACGTGACGTATGGATGAATATGGTTGAATAATAATGCTTATACTACACAACACCACAACCTTATTATTAAAGAATTTACCATACATTGCATACGGTAGATGTCCAAATACTAAGAACGTGATTCAGTGTACAAAGTATGGGAAAGTAAAGAGAACAAAGTTATTTTGTGACGTCGTAGTGTATAAGTCGTTATTAGAAAGATGAATTAGAAAAATACAGGAATGAATAAAGACGTACAAATTGAAATTCTATCCAAAACTCGCTTATGCGATTTTTGGTTTCTTATGTAAAAATGGACATTCGAACATAAAAACTATACGAACATAAGTATTGCATGAAGACAATGAATCCATATAATGATGGTGTAGGAATTGTTCATTGTTCACTTTTTACATTTATAATATATATATATATATATATATATTATATATATATATATATACACAAACTCAGAATGGTCCCTGAGAAACTTATATGTTAAACACAGACCGTGCATGGAACAAGGAACTCTTCTGGGAAAATTAAATCCACTATAGTCCGAATAAGTAATGGTAAATGACAAATACCATAGTTTTTCTTTTTCATGATGCAAGCCCGACGTGGGCAACGGGTCTCTCGCAAAGAGGTCCCACAAATATAGCTTCCCTCACCAGCTATCTGCAAAGCAGACAGGATCCAGCTTTGGGACATGGATCTAGGGTTTAAAGCAAGCCTAGTCCCACTACATTCAGAACCTCTATATAAGTAAAAGACTCGTTGCATTCACATCGGATTGAATAAATCACAGAAAAAGGGGTAACTATTGTATTTTTAGCAAAAAAACCAAAACTTAAACCTCAACCGGGACATTGAACGTCCACTTTTCAAGGCACATAACACGTCCATTTAATATACACAAACTCAGAATGGTCCCCTGAGAAACTTATATGTTAAACACAGACCATGCATGGAACAAGGAACTCTTCTGGGAAAATTAAATCGGGCTTGCTTCATGAAAAAGAAAAACTATGGTATTTGTCACTTACCATTACTTATTCGGACTATAGTGGATTTAATTTTCCAAGAAGAGTTCCTTGTTCCATGCACGGTCTGTGTTTAACATATATATATATATATATATATATATATTATATATATATATATGTGTGTGTGTGTGTATATATATATATATATATATATATGTGTGTGTGTATATATATATTGTGTGTGTGTGTTAAACTCTTGGCTACAGACTCGCCAGACTGTTATGCCGATATCTTCTATGGTGCTTGGGTTGTCTCTTAATTTGGGGAAAGGGTCGCCAATTTTTAATTCTTCTCTTTTATAATACTCTGATACTTTCTCTGATACTAAAATTATCGACTTTTCTCTTTTATAACTTGACTTAACTGACTGAGTTCCTGAAGAGAGCACGGCTCGAAGGGGAAAATAAAAAGTTTCTCTTACATTTAGTTTACTTCTCAAAATGTACAGTTAGTTCTCTGAATTTACAGGGGTAGAGGTTCGACCTCTTTCGACCATGGCTCAGGCCGGAATTTAAAAAGCTAAGGAGGCAAGGGGCCTCTGCCCCCTCCCCATGAGGTGCTAATATGAAGAAGTGCAATGACGAAGAGCCTTAAATGAAGTAGTGCCTAATTTTACAAGTACATGTATAATATAGCCTAAATGTTTGGGGGAGAGAGTCGAAGGTTAAGTTTCCCCCTTTTTTTTTAAAACGTCAGATGTTTTGAATGATTGCAAATAAGAATTTAAAAAATAAAAATAAAAACATTTGTATTTTTCGCCGAGTCTATATTTATGAAAGCGATATCATTTCGTAATAGTACACAAGTACAAATTAAGTACATGACTGAGTACGTATTAATTTTGGTTCATTACAATTACGATTACAATTACCAATTAATTCATATTCACTTGTTGTTTAATTACACTTCCATTTTGAAGTACATTCTTACATGATAAATTAAAACATTACATTTAATTACAGTTTCAATGAAGTACATTACAAGTCATTGTTAATTACAGTTTCATTAAAGTACATTACGTTATATTAAATTAAAGTATTACAGTTAATTACAATTAAACAGTTACTATAACTTTGTTTTGTTTTTACAGTGTTTCTTATTAATAGACAATTAAGATGTTAAGTATAATACAACGTACATGGCACTTACGAGATAATTTATTTACGAAATAATATGCTATAATATGTTATGAATTTGAAATCAGAGCGAACGGAGGTATTTTATCTTTGAGGCGCTCGATTCTGTCGTAGTGAGTGGAATTCGATCTTACTAAGCGTTTTCGAATATCTCGAGGGGTGAACGCACTTGAAAAAAAATAATAAAACAAATAATACGAGAACGTATTTTTGCGTTCTCGAACGAAGGCATAAAGTTTCGCGCCTCACAAATTGACACGAGTAAAAAATGAATATTTAATAAAATTTATATAGGACAATGATCAAGGGAAATCAATGACGGGAAAACGTGACGTATGGATGAATATGGTTGAATAATAATGCTTATACTACACAACACCACAACCTTATTATTAAAGAATTTACCATACATTGCATACGGTAGATGTCCAAATACTAAGAACGTGATTCAGTGTACAAAGTATGGGAAAGTAAAGAGAACAAAGTTATTTTGTGACGTCGTAGTGTATAAGTCGTTATTAGAAAGATGAATTAGAAAAATACAGGAATGAATAAAGACGTACAAATTGAAATTCTATCCAAAACTCGCTTATGCGATTTTTGGTTTCTTATGTAAAAATGGACATTCGAACATAAAACTATACGAACATAAGTATTGCATGAAGACAATGAATCCATATAATGATGGTGTAGGAATTGTTCATTGTTCACTTTTTACATTTATATATATATATATATATATATTATATATATATATATATATATACACAAACTCAGAATGGTCCCCTGAGAAACTTATATGTTAAACACAGACCGTGCATGGAACAAGGAACTCTTCTGGGAAAATTAAATCCACTATAGTCCGAATAAGTAATGGTAAATGACAAATACCATAGTTTTTCTTTTCATGATGCAAGCCGACGTGGGGCAACGGGTCTCTCGCAAAGAGGTCCCACAAATATAGCTTCCTCACCAGCTATCTGCAAAGCAGGAGACAGGATCCAGCTTTGGGACATGGATCTAGGTTTAAAGCAAGCCTAGTCCCACTACATTCAGAACCTCTATATAAGTAAAAGACTCGTTGCATTCACATCGGAGTGAATAAATCACAGAAAAAGGGGTAAACTATTGTATTTTAGCAAAAAAAACAAACTTAAACCTCAACCGGGACATTGAACGTCCACTTTTCAAGGCACATAACACGTCCATTTAATATACACAAACTCAGAATGGTCCCCTGAGAAACTTATATGTTAAACACAGACCATGCATGGAACAAGGAACTCTTCTGGGAAAATTAAATCGGGCTTGCTTCATGAAAAAGAAAAACTATGGTATTTGTCACTTACCATTACTTATTCGGACTATAGTGGATTAATTTTCCAAGAAGAGTTCCTTGTTCCATGCACGGTCTGTGTTTAACATATATATATATATATATATATATATATATATATATATGTGTGTGTTATGTATATATATATATATATTATTGTGTGTGTATATATATATATATGTGTGTTGTGTGTGCATATATATATATTATATATGTGTGTGTGTGTGCATATATATATATATATATATATTGTGTGTGTGTGTGCATATATATATATATATATATTTTATATATGTGTGTGTGTGTGTGTGCATATATATATATATATATGTAAAAAGTGAACAATGAACAATTCCTACACCATCATTATATGGATTCATTGTCTTCATGCAGAACTTATGTTCTTATAGTTTTATGTTTGAATGTTCATTTTTACATAAGAAACCAAAAATCGTCTAAGCGAGTTTTGGATAGAATTTCGATTTATACTTCTTTATTCATTACTGTATTTCTCTAATTCATCTTTTCTAATAATGACTTATACACTATGACGTCACAAAATAACTTTGTTCTCTTTACGTTTCCCATACTTTTTACACTGAATCAAGTTCTTAGTACTCGGACATCTTCCGTATTCAATGTATGGTAAATTCTTTAGTAATAAGGTTGTGGTGTTATGTAGTATAAACATTATTATTCAACCATATTCATCCATACGTCACGTTTTCCCGTCATTAATTCCCCTTGATCATTATCCTATATAAATTTTATTAAATATTCATTTTTCTCGTTCGTTCGAAAACGCAAAAATACGTTCTCGTATTATTTTTTTCATTTTTTTTTTTTTACTTTCAAGTGCGTTCACCCCTCGCAAGATATTCATAGATGCTGAGGTTAAGTGATCGAATTCCGCTGACTAGCAGATTCGAGCGCCTCAAAGATAAAATATCTCCGTTCGCTCTGATTTCAAATTCATAACATATTATAGCATATTATTTCGTAAATAAATTATCTCGTATGTGCCATGTACTTTGTATTATATTTCTAACATCTAAATTGTCTATTAATATGAAACACTGTAAAAAAAACAAAACAAAGTTATAGTAACTGTTTAATTGTAATTAACTGTAATACTTTAATTTAATATAACGTAATGTACTTTAATGAAACTGTAATTAATAATAACTTGTAATGTACTTCAATGAAACTGTAATTAAATGTAATGATTTAATTTATAATGTAAGAATGTACTTTAATAGAACTGTAATGGACAATCATAAGTGAATGTAAAGTAATCCTTAATTGTAATCGTAATTGTAATGAACCAAAATTAATACGTACTCAGTCGTGTACTTAATTTGTACTTATGTCTACTATTACGAAATGATATCGCCTTCAGAAATGAAGATTCGGCAAAAATATACGATTAGTTTTTATTTTAATTTTTTTATTATTTTTAGTTGAAATTTTTCAAACCATCTGATCATGTGTTTAAAAGGGGGGAACTTAACCTTCAACTGTCGTCCCCAAACATTTAAGTTTATATTATCCATGTATTTGTAAAATTAAGGCACTTCTTCATTAGACTTCTTCATTAGACTTCTTGATTAAGTCACTTCAGATTAGCACTTCATTAGGACTCCTTTGTTAGCAGCCTCGCTGCGGGGAGGGGGCAGAGGCCCCTTGCCTTCTTAATATTTTTAGATTCCGGCCTGAGCCATGGTCGAAAGAGGTCGAACCTCTACTCCTGTAAATTCAGAGCACTAACTGTAAAATTTTTAAGAAGTAAATTACCGTAAGAGAAACTTTTTATTTTTCCCTTCGAGTTGGGCTATCTTCAGAAGAACTTAGTGAAGTCGACAAGTTATAAAAGAAAAGTCGATAATTTTAGTATCAGAGAAAGTATCAGAGCAAGTATCAGAGTATTATAGAAAGAGAAGAATTAAAAATTGGCGACCTTTTGCCCAAATTAAGAGACAACCCAAGCACCATAGAAGATATTGGCATAACAGTCTGGCGAGTCTGTAGCCAAGAGTTTAACAGAGTGGCGACCCACCATTTAAAGCGAGAGAAAAGAATTAGAATGTTATAGAAGAAATATCCGTTGCTGCCTCCTAACTAGAACCCCCGTCGATTCCGAACCGACTCAGGGCCATAGACGGAGGGGTTAACATTTGGCGACCCTGCATCAGGATAAAAAGAAGATTTTAAGAAGAAGATTATTTTAAGAAGATTATTTTAAGAAGAAGATTATTTTAAGAAGAAGATTATTTTAACAAGAAGATTTTAACAAGAAGATTTTAACAAGAATATTTTAAGAAGAGGCCACTCTTTGGCCAAGATAGAAATTACCCTGCATCAGGATAAAACCAGTTGACCAGCGTGTCACGACTTCTAGTTCGTAACATCCACCCTTGAACCGGTGTGTCACGACTCCAAGTTCTCCACGCCTAGTTTTCATCCAAGAAGAAGTAACCAGCCAGACGTCTTCAGGACACATCTCAAGGAAATTTTGTTAAGTACAGAGTTTGTTTGTTTTTAAGAAATTTATAAACACTTGAAAAGTCAGTATTATTAACAGTTAATAATGAGTATCAAATCAGAATTTAACACAAAACACAGTGAACACTTCAGACACCAGTGATACATTTGTTTTTATTGAAACAGTAATTTCAAGAGAGTTAATTTCAAAGAGAGTTAATTTCAAAGAGAGTTAATTTCAAAGAGAGTTAATTTCAAAGAGAGTTAATTTTAAAGAGAGTTAATTTCAAAGAGAGTTAATTTCAAGAGAGTTAATTTCAGTTATTTTCATTTATATTCAGTATAGAATAATTTTATTTTATGTATCAAACATAATAGTATCGTACCTTTGTGTACATTCGAGTGAAATGTTTACATTTTATATTTTTGTTTGCAAATTTTTTTTCAAATTATTGAATTGAATTGACTTGCAAATTAAAAGAGAGAGAGTTTACAGAGAGTTTACAGAGAGTTTACAGAGAGTTTATAGATTTAGAGAGATACTTGAAGTCAGTTTTGAAGTCATTTTTTGAAGTCATTTTTTGAAGTCATTTTTTGAAGTCATTTTTTTGAAGTCAGTTTTTGAAGTCAGAAGGTTGCACCAAGAGGGTCAACCAAAACAGAGGTTAATCGTCTCCACTTGAATAGAGGTCAAGTGCAGTCATTTTCCATTTTCAGTTAATTTCAAGTTAGACAGTTTAAGTTATAGAGATACTTGATTGCATTTCAAGTAAGTCGGTTGCACCAAGATGGTCAACCAAAACAGAGGTTAATCGTCTCCACTTGAATAGAGATCAAGTGCAGTCAGTTTTCATTTTCAGTTAATTTCAAGTTAGTTTCAGAATACTTGATAAGAGGTCAAGTCAGAAGGTTGCGCCAAGACGGCAACCGCCCCAGAGATTTATAGAAATAATTGATAGAGTTCAAGTCAGAGAGTTTTATTTGAAGTTATTTTTCAAGTCGAAGTTATTTTTCAAGTCGAAGTTATTTTTCAAGTCGAAGTCATTTTTCAAGTCGAAGTTATTTTTCAAGTCCCAGGTCATTTCAATGCAGTCAATTGCATTCAACTTTTTCTTTGTAAGTTAAGAGAATTTAATTTAAGAAAATGTAATTCAAGAATTTAATTCAACCTTTTTTTTGTTGTTAAGAGAATTTAATTCAACCTTTGTTTTTGTTGTAAAAGAGAGTTAAATTCAACCAGAATTGACCGGTTTGCGTATTTAGTTAACCTTTTTTTTGTGTTTGTGAGAAGGAAATTGACCGATTTGTCTTTTCTTTTTCATGCATTGTTACGTATATAAATATATAGTTATGTAATTCATTATTTGTAACCAAAATAGTTTTTACAATTGTTTGTAACAATTTTGGTAATTATTGTAATGTATATGAGGAACATGCCGTCCCTCCGTTTTGTTTCAACTTTTTTTAATTTTTGAATTTTTGTTTTAAGTAGTGTGACAAGCAATCTTTTTTTTAAAAAAAAGAGCAAAGTGCTCACGAAAGACTTATTGTCAATTTCAAACTTATACCCCCCGCTTAGTCACTCAATTCACCCGAATGTAGTACTCCAAACTTTGTTTTTTTATTTTATTTTTATTTTAACACCCCAACCCCAGTTGAACCCGGTGTCGACCAAAACCGTTTTTACAAAAGTTTTTAACGAGTTTTATAATTATTTTGATTATATGATGACAGAAATAGCGTAACAATTAATCGATCATGTACCTAATTTATCCTGCTCTGTACGATCGGGAAATTTACCCGTATGACCGCACATACCCTAAATTTCAGTCATTTAATTTTTAATAAAACTTCTACACAATAAAACAGATGTATTTGTCTATATGCAAACAAGTTTTCAGATTAAAAAATCAAATAATTCAAATTGTATCAACATTCAACGAAAGAGTATAATTTTTCTACTTAACATGCAAAAATTATAAAACCTTTTTAATATATTTTTTTTATTTTATAAAAATAATTTTTAATGTAAAATTTAATTGAAATTATTAAAAGAAAAGATTGTTCGAAATGCTTCCCTTCCATTTCAATAACTTTTTTATTCTTGGTCGAAATTCATCTATGGTTCGATTTACTTTTATTTTTTTAGAATATTATAAAATTATATTTAGCTCGTTGAAATGCATAATTGATCTATATTTTTAATTTGTATTTTTATTTTTCTTTTGTTCAATTAATCGTGAGTAACTCTCCTTAAATTGTTATTGTACCATTTGTAAGGTATCAAACGAAAATTATAGTCAAATTGACATACTACTAGAGTAAGTACGTTTTTTTTTATTACCTTAATTCGTGTAACTGATTTAATTAAATAGTTAAATACTACCTTGAACTTAAAGGATCTTATAATAATAATAATAATAATAATAATAATAATAACAATAATTGACTTAAACTTAAAAGATTTTATAACCCTAAACCCATCTTAAATTATTATACATTATTTTTAAACTTTGTTCATTCAAAAACCTTCCAAATCCCTACACATACACACCCATGTATGCACACTATATATACTATATATGCACAAACCTTATTCTAAAATCATTGGATATCACAAACTATTTCATAGCGTGTAAGTGCTAACTCTGCTATTTATATAGTCCTAAGCATTTTTGCTTACTATATATAAATTTTTGCTCAGGCATTTATTCGGTTAATTTAAAAATCATCTCAGCTAATCTAATCTGTCCTTCGAAATTGTAAGATACACACTTTGCACCTAATACACCCAAATATACACTAGACCACAGGTCTATACATCATCCATTACGTAAGTCTATTTTTACCAACGCTAGCCAATAAAAATTAGTTTATAGATTGTACGATTTACGTTTTTCCCTTTTATCTACTCTACTCATTATATATGTAATTCATCCCACAGAAAAAATAAAATTTGGTAAAAAATTTTAACCATATCATTGTTTGTCTAACTTAAATATTTGTCTAAATTAATGTATTAATCCTTTATTCTGTTTGTATAAAAGTAAAGTTTTAACCTTTGAATTCTTTTATATTATATAATAACTCACTTGTTCTGTATAAAAATTTGTAATGTAAAGAAAAAAATTCGTCATCATCTAAATTGAATTACTTCGATGTTATTTTCTCAATTGTATTATATTGTATTAATTGTATTATTATTGTATTAATACCATTTTAGGGGGGGAAATACTGTAAAAAGTGAACAATGAACAATTCCTACACCATCATTATATGGATTCATTGTCTTCATGCAGTACTTATGTTCTTATAGTTTTATGTTTGAATGTTCATTTTTACATAAGAAACCAAAAATCGCCTAAGCGAGTTTTGGATAGAATTTCGATTTATACTTCTTTATTCATTACTGTATTTCTCTAATTCATCTTTTCTAATAATGACTTATACACTATGACGTCACAAAATAACTTTGTTCTCTTTACGTTTCCCATACTTTGTACACTGAATCACGTTCTTAGTATTTGGACATCTTCCGTATTCAATGTATGGTAAATTCTTTAGTAATAAGGTTGTGGTGTTATGTAGTATAAACATTATTATTCAACCATATTCATCCATACGTCACGTTTTCCCGTCATTAATTCCCCTTGATCATTATCCTATATAAATTTTATTAAATATTCATTTTTTCTCGTTCGTTCGAAAACGCAAAAATACGTTCTCGTATTATTTTTTTAATTTTTTATTTTTTTACTTTCAAGTGCGTTCACCCCTCGCAAGATATTCATAGATGCTGAGGTTAAGTGATCGAATTCCGCTGACTAGCAGATTCGAGCGCCTCAAAGATAAAATATCTCCGTTCGCTCTGATTTCAAATTCATAACATATTATAGCATATTATTTCGTAAATAAATTATCTCGTATGTGCCATGTACTTTGTATTATATTTCTAACATCTAAATTGTCTATTAATATGAAACACTAAAAAAACAAAACAAAGTTATAGTAACTGTTTAATTGTAATTAACTGTAATACTTTAATTTAATATAACGTAATGTACTTTAATGAAACTGTAATTAATAATAACTTGTAATGTACTTCAATGAAACTGTAATTAAATGTAATGATTTAATTTATAATGTAAGAATGTACTTTAATAGAACTGTAATGGACAATCATAAGTGAATGTGAAGTAATCCATAATTGTAATCGTAATTGTAATGAACAAAATTAATACGTACTCAGTCGTGTACTTAATTTATACTTATGTGTACTATTACGAAATGATATCGCCTTCAGAATTCAGAAATTTTTAAAAAATTATTTATTTTTTTTTAATTTTTTTTATTTTTAGTTGAAATTTTTCAAACCATCTGATCATGTGTTTAAAAGGGGGGGAACTCAACCTTCAACTGTCGTCCCCAAACATTTAAGTTTATATTATCCATGTATTTGTAAAATTAAGGCACTTCTTCATTAGACTTCTTCATTAGACTTCTTGATTAAGTCACTTCAGATTAGCACTTCATTAGGACTCCTTTGTTAGCAGCCTCGCTGCGGGGAGGGGGCAGAGGCCCCTTGCCTTCTTAATATTTTTAGATTCCGGCCTGAGCCATGGTCGAAAGAGGTCGAACCTCTACCCCTGTAAATTCAGAGCACTAACTGTAAATTTTTTAAGAATTAAATTACCGTAAGAAAAACATTTTATTTTTCCCTTCGAGTTGGGCTATCTTCAGAAGAACTTAGTCAAGTCGACAAGTTATAAAAGAAAAGTCGATAATTTTAGTATCAGAGCAAGTATCAGAGCAAGTATCAGAGTATTATAGAAAGAGAAGAATTAAAAATTGGCGACCTTTTGCCCAAATTAAGAGACAACCCAAGCACCATAGAAGATATTGGCATAACAGTCTGGCGAGTCTGTAGCCAAGAGTTTAACAGAGTGGCGACCCACCATTTAAAGCGAGAGAAAAGAATTAGAATGTTATAGAAGAAATATCCGTTGCTGCCTCCTAACTAGAACCCCCGTCGATTCCGAACCGACTCAGGGACATAGACGGAGGGGTTACCATATATATATATATATATATATATACAGGGCGTCCCAAAAAAATGTATACACACTTTAACAGCTGATAGCTCAATTGATGTTTCTTTCTTTCCAAGTTAAACCCATTAGAATTAATAATGGCAGTCAGACTAAGCTTTGAACA
>JAJOZX010003099.1:0-95000 GCA_023014485.1 Bathynomus jamesi | reverse complement strand
GTAGCGGATGTCATTTTTTTCACATCTGCGGGTGCGGATGCGGATGAGGATGTTTGATTTCAACATCCGCGGATGCGGATGTCTACATTTTCGTTATTTTTTAGGATATATTCGAGATTTGTTGTGTTTAACGTATATAATAAGTTATTATATAGAGAGAGCTGCAGCTATAATGTAGTATAATTGATTAATTGTACAATAATTGCTGTACTTTTCTCTGAACATATAAAATAATATCAAGCATCTAACTAATATAGAAATCAGTTAGTGAATTCGTCTGCAAATAAATTCGTTATATTTTGTTGAGTTTCAGCCACAATTAGAAACCATAATTGTGTTACCAGGATGCGGGACGTGAACCCAACTCAAATGCACCCCACCGACCTCTTTCCCCAACCTCCACCCTTATAGAAAGAGATCTTTAATTAGCTTGATAACTATTTATATTAAGTTTAAAGTTTTATTAGGCATATTTATAAATGAGTAATTAAAATAAAGTAAACTAAGATGTTCATCGTTTAAGGTTCAAACTTAATTATAGGAAGGTTATGCTTAAGGAACATTAATTTTTCTGCCTTTTCTGCTGCCAGTCTGTTTCTCTTTTCATCATATATTAATCCAGCACTGCTAAATAATCTCTCGCTTGGTACGTTTGTTGGAGGACAGGCTAAATGTTTCCTTGCAAGTTTACTCAAGTATGGATAGATATTCTGCGTATTTTTCCACCAACTAATAGGATTGTCACATTCAGCCAGGCGTTTTTCTTGGTGATAGCTCTCGATCATTTTTACATCTTTTGACATCGCGTAGGTCTCGTCATTGCTGCTTGACTCAAGAGACTGAGAGACAGATTCTGTGATAGATTTGCTTGTTGAAGGTGTTGGTTCTGTCACTGAAACTTTTATTCTTTTGGTGGGTGGCGAAGCGACAGATTCAAGAGATTGAAGCTCTTCAACTGCTTTCCCAAGTGATGATTTAACTCGTTCTAATGCACTAGGTGAAAATAACTTAGCTTTGTAACGTGGATCTAAGTAGGTTGCAAGAGAGTAACTTCATACAAGAACAGCCTCTCGTCTTGTCGCTTGCATCACTTTTGCACACAATGAACTAGTTCTATTAATATAGTTGAATTTGATAATTTCCGCTTATTAATGACGTTTTATCTCAACGGTCCACATCCGCACGACATCCGCAGTCCAAAGTGCGGATGCGGACGCGGATGCGGATGCGAGAAAATGTGCGGATGTTCCGCGGATGCGGATGCGGATGTGACCTACATCACTAATATATATATATATATATATATATATATATATAATATATATATATATATATGTATATATATATATATATATATATATATATATATATATATATATATATATATATATATATACACATATATATATATTATATATATGGGATGAATTTCACAATAAAACACGTGAAATGAATGAATGCTGCAAACCCACAGGGAAAAAGAAAAACGATTCCAAGGCCTTTCGTGTATTCAAAGCTACACCTCGTCAGGGAATGAAGATAAAAGGCGAGATGCCCATAAATATATACAACGTACAGGAAAAACAAAACAATTAGCACATACTTATCAAGGTTTAATGAGAGGCAAAAGAAATTTTAACATGATATCGTCAATTTTATTCGTTCCCGCACTGTTATTGAAATTGTTTTTAAAATGAATAAATGCACATTCTAGAATATTTCTTTCTATTATATCTCTGTTTTTAACAAGCGCTTTAGAACTATCCTACTTGATGCTATGGTTACATCTATACATATGGTTAAATAAAGCATTGGAATTATTAGCTGTTCTACAAGCATATTTATGCTGTTTTACCCTAATATCTAACGTTTTACCGGTTTGGCCTATATATACTGAGTTACGTTGTGTACATCCGATCGAATACACACAACCAACAACATTATCAGGGCTATTCTTTATTAGGCGTGATTTAACAGTATTATTATACTTAAAGATTACATTCCTGCCAATTGCTTTAAGTACAGTTGGAAGGTATTGAAAATTAACATAGTAAGGTAGGCTAATAATTCCAATGCTTTATTTAACCATATGTATAGATGTAACCATAGCATCAAGTGGGATAGTTCTAAAGCGCTTGTTAATAACAGAGATATAATAGAAAGAAATATTCTAGAATGTGCATTTATTCATTTTAAAAACAATTTCAATAACAGTGCGGAGACGTATAAAATTGACGATATCATGTTAAAATTTCTTTTGCCTCTCATTAACCCTTGTTAAGTATGTGCTAATTGTTTTGTTTTTCCTGTACGTTGTATATATTTATGGGCATCTCTCCTTTTATCTTCATTCCCTGACGAGGTGTAGCTTTGAATACACGAAAGGCCTTGGAATCGTTTTTCTTTTTCCCTGTGGGTTTGCAGCATATATATATATATATATATATATATATATATATATATATATATATATAGTGGCCTGTTGACGGTAGGCCCACTATAATAAAGTGATTGAGTTGAAATGAAATATTTATGGGGTCACCAATTTAGTCTTTCGACCAGATAAACAATAGGGTCTACTTAATAAAGAAGACAGAAATGACTTTGTAGTTTTAGTTTAATTTGAAAAATAAATGAATTTTTGTTTACAGTGATTAACAATTATTTATACAGAAATCGAGCAATATTTTATAAGTGATGATTTTACAGAGGATAAGAGTTAATCGATACAATGGTGACAAGAAACAATAATTAACCTAATAAAATATACGGTATTTAACAGACAACAGTAAGTAAGCCTACTTGCGGTCGTAATGGTGAATTCGATTCTACAGGGTGTCCCATAAGTCAGGCATCATAGGAGAAATTCATATTTTTCTATCTCTACAAACCATAATTTATGCGCGGGATGCCAATTTCCCGTCCACCATTCTGTTAAGTGACGAGGTGGTTTTTATGGAAATGGTGAGGTAAATCGACAGAACACCCGCTACCGGTCTCAAAACAACCTTCACTGGTATACCTCTTCAAAGAAACAAGGTGCATCTCGGGTGATGGTATGGTGTGGCATTTGGAAGGATCGTATCATAGGCCCCCTCTTTTTCGATGAACATGTCACTGGAGGCACCTACCTACGTATGTTCAAGGAAGAAGCATTTCCCAATGTTTTGAACGAAGAAGGAAATTTACCAACATGGTTCCAGCAAGACGGCGCTCCTGCACATTACAGCACCCAAGTAAGGGAATACCTGTCATTGGATAAGACGTCGAGGGCCTATGGAATGGCCAGCTAGAAGCCCGGATCTCACGCCACTAGATTTTTATCTCTGGGTCCACTTGAAAGCGCTGGTATATGAAGAGAAAAGTAGGAGTGTTGAACATTTGCGGCAGCGCATTATTGGGGCATGTAACACCATTACTCCTGACATCATTCACCGTGTGTTTGCTGCCTGGGCATCACGTCTGAATTTGTGTATTGAAAACAATGGTGGACATATTGAGCACGTTCTGTAAATAAAAGCTTTTGTTTTGCCTTTTTTTTATTATTTTTCCTATGATGCCGGACTTATGGGACACCCTGTACAGTGTAAAAGCACTTCAGAGAGCGTATTCTGTTAGGCTGAGAGTATGCAAAGTAGTTTAACACGACCAAATAAAACTGTAGGCAAAATGAGCTGGTGGCCTGTGTAAAGTTTACAGACTTAGGTTTTGATGAGGAAAATAGGCTATGAAAAGGAGAGCCTATGATCTGGATTAAATGATGAAATTCTTGTTGAATAGATGTGGAGATTCGAGAATCGAATGGATGGATGTTGAGTGAAGCTGAGGCCTTACGAATGACGCAAGTTGAGTTTTGCAGGAGTGATGTTGCTTCCGGGGATGTTGATCAAGTTCGTTTATGATCTAGCTGGGTTTCAATGGTCGGCGGTCCGGCTGAGATCAAGTGAAGTTACGTGACGAAGGTCGGAGATGAGGAGTGAGTGATGACCGAGGACTGAGCAATGAGAGCGACTTGAAGTGGACTTTTATAGACGCTCTGTGGTACGTTTTTCGCACCCATTTTTCGGGAAACAAAGTAAAATTTGGCTTTTCTATGAGTCTATTCTTGCCCACGTATTTCGATTTTATTACGTTGTTTACATCTTCAAAATATGAGAGAGGGGCGTGAAAAAGGAATTTCCGTTATGCCTCTACTATATATATATATATATATATATAGTTACCCTTTTTTCTTTGATGTATTCAATCCGACGTGAATGCAACGAGTCTTTTGCTTATATTGAGGTTCTAAATGTAGCGGGGCTAGGCTGCTTTAAACCCTAGATCCTGTCCCAAAGCTGGATATTATCTGCTTTGCAGAAAGCTGGTGAGGGAAGTTATATTTTTGGGACCTCTTTGAGAGTGACCCGTTGCCCACGTCGGGCTAACATCATGAAAAAGAAAAAACTATAGTGTTTGTCATTTACCATTACTTATTCGGACTATAGTGGATTTAATTTTCCCAGAAGAGTTCCTTGTTCCATGGACGGTCTGTGTGTATCATATATATATATATATATATATATATATATATATATATATATATATATATATATATATTTTAACTGCAAACAACACAGTATAATTAATGTAAAGAACGACGCTTGTGTAGAAGAGCGCCCGCACAAGATGAGGGGAAAGAATGAACAAATGAAAAATGAGGCCCCTCCCAGGAAACGAACCCGGGATCATTCCAATTGCCGGTCGGACATGCTAACCACTACACCAAGGTCGCCGATTAGTCAGAAGTCGTAACTCTCCTACATACGAGCGGAATCGAATGCCGAGGGGGCACCTTCTCATGCCGTATGTATATATATATGTATATATACTTATACACCTTCCAAATGTTCCGTGCGATGACTCTTCATTTCACGAAGGTCAAGCTTGTCGCCCCTCCTCTCGAATTGGCCTGGTGAAGTAGAGAGTTGGTTTCTTGTACTCCCCACCTCACATAACCAGGTTACGCCCAGCTCATCGAGGATTGCTCTCAGCCAGGCGTCTAATCTTCTTTTGAAGATGCTACCGCAACACCACTCGTGTTCCTTAGTTCTTTGGGCAGCTGATTAAACAGTCTTGGTCCTCTCACAACAAAACTATTTTTTTTCACTGTTAAGGATGTTTCTGTCTAGCCTTTAATTAGGGAACACGACGCAGTCTTCCTTTTCTACTTTCCACTATTGTTTGGGGGGTTATAGTGTTCAGAGTAAGATTAGGGGCTAGTTTCTTCATTAATTTCCAAGTGTAAATAATGGTGTATCTCTCTCTTCTCCTTTCTAGTGAATACAGTATAGGTTTAATTCGCGTAACTTTTCCCAATAATTTAGTTCTTTGCATCCATTGATCTTGGCTGTGAAGCTTCTCTGGATCTCTTCTAGCTGTCTAATGTCTTCTTTTTATATGGGCATGTTAGGACCGAGCAGTATTCCAATTTGGGTATGATTAGGATTTCCAGTAGAGGAATCATTATATTCCCATCCCTTCGTTTAAAGGTTCCCTGTATCTGCTCAGTTATTCTCTTTGCTCTGTTTACTGCTATCTTATTTTGTGTTTCAAATTTCGCATCATCAATCATTACAACTCTTAAATCTTTTGCTTTAGAATTCCTCTGAATTTCCTGTCCATTTGGGGTATAATATGCCATGGATTTAAGGTCCTCCCTTTTTCCGTACCATAACAGTTAAACTTTATATTGTTGCCTTCTGTCCACGTGTAGATTCTGTTTGTAGAGATCCTATATCTTCTGAGTTTCTTATTTTTCTACTGATCTTTGTTTCATCGGCAGAGGATGTTACTGTGTTTTCTCTGGTAACGTCCTCATATATGTCAGTTAGCATGATTATGAAGAGTAGTGGAGCTAATACTGTTGCTTGTGGTACTGAGCTGAGAACCTCTGATTCTGATGAAGATATTCCTTGGTACTGTAACGATTTGCCGCCGCTCACTAAGGAAATTATATATTCATTTCCCTACTTTTCCTGTTATTGCATATTTTTCAATTTATGTATTATGATTCCATAGTCACACTTGTCGAATGTTTTGGCAAAGTTTGTGTATATTACATCATAGTTTTCATTACTTTGAAGTGCATCAATAATGTTGTAGTGTTCCATTAGTTGTGACATGTATGATCTGCCTGTCCGAAATCCATGTTCGTTATTATTTAATTAAATTTTTTCTGAGTTTCCAAAAAGTCATAGATTTTCTTCTCTAACTATACTTTCAAATATTTTAGTGAGATGAGATGTAAGCGACACTGGCCCTTTAGTTTTTGCATAGGACCTATCTCCTCCTTTATAAGTATATTGGGACTAGGCTCGTTCTCTTCAGGATGCCCAGTATTTCTTTCTCCCGTGTCTAGTGATCGTCTCCATATGCAATATAGGGGCTCAGTGATTGTATTCTTGCAGTTTTTGATCAGTATGGCATTCCATTTGTCCAGTCCTGCCACTGAGTGTGCTTTTAGTTTCCCGAGAGCTTGTGTAATATCATCTGTCGTAAATTTAAAGTCCGTTATACTTTCGCCTTGTAGTTCTTCAAAGAACGCGTTTCTATCGCAGATCAGTTTGTCAGTTTTTGGGATACTGAAAGATTATTCGTACTGAGCTCTTAATATTTCAAATACGTCTGTTACATCATCAGATAAAGCACTGTCTTAATTTTTCAAAGGTCCGATAGTCGTGTGATTTTTCGATTTCCTTTTTTCAAAATTATATAAGTACTTTGAGTTTAACCTTTACCGCTTCTATAGCGTCGTCTTCCTCTTTTTCGGTATGCTTCTTAATTACTTCGTGTATGACGCAATCTATACTCTGCAGTTTATCATTTAATATTTTTTGATGGTGTTGTCTTTGCAGTTACTTAATTTTGCAGTCACTCTTTTTCTCTTTCGGAACAATGAACTCTTTTGTCTCTCGAACCTGCTTCTCTTTCCTCTTTGTTGCAGTTTTGGGACATGTCTTTCCACAATTTCCAGCGTCTTCTCCTCTAAGGTCATTAGCATTTGAATTTGCTTCTTTCTATTGTTCGTGTTCTTTCCTTTCCTGTTGCTTTTATATTGGTTGTTATTTCAATAATGTTGTGATCTGATATTATAGTTGGGGATATTTCTATGTTATCAATTAGGTTGCTGCTGTTTGTGAATACCAAAACTAGGCAGTTGTTTTTTCTGGTGTTTTCTGTTATTTCTTGTGTTAACATAAATTCATCGGCTTGAGGTTGTAGCATTTTTACCTGCTCCTAGTCTTCCCGTGTGCTTCTCTTGTCCTGGTGTATACATACTGTATATTTTTCCGATCTTTTTATATTCCATGAATGGAAAATTAAAATCACCACAGAGAAAAATATTTGGTATTGGAGAATGTAGATATTTTACCCAGTTTCTGACCTCTGATTAGGCTGACCATACGTACCGTTTTGAACGGGACAGTACCGTTTTGTATGGGTTTTTGTATGGGTTCTGTCACTGAAGAATAATTGTAAGCTCAAGATGTTTATGTACTTACTTTTTCATGAATACAGAATATTACATAACCCCCGTCCCTTTTTTGCCATCCCAATGTCCCGTTTTTGTCTCAAGGAAATATGGTCAGCCTACCTCTAATGGAATCTGAGAATTTTGAAGCTGGCGTGTTTGGGTGTCTGTACATTACAATTCGTACCATATTTAATTTTTCAGCTTTTGCTGCTACACATTCTACGTAGCTGTTTGAAGTACTTATAGTCATTTCTGCCATATGTCTTTCGAGTATGTAAATAGCACATCCTCCTTTACGTCTCGCTGTTTTGTCGGCTCAGAGTATATATGGTTGTCAATTTGTATTTCTTTTTTGTCAACACAGAACTCACAGTTTTTACATTTCGCCTGGCCGTCCTTTAGATGGGTTTCCGTGAGGCATGCAAAGTCTGCTCCCGTTTCTTGCACGAGTCCTTTCAGGTATAAAACTTTGTCCGGGGAATGGTTTGATTTAAGGCCCTGAATGTTGGCTAGGATTATTTTTTATTTTTTTCTCTATCGTTTTTACAAACATGTGGTTCAGATTCGTTTTCCAATGGTGGTGCCAGTTTAGTTACCTTGTGATCCTCCCGATAACACAGTGTCTTTGTGCGTGCCTTCTGTCCGGCTCTCGGATTCCTATATTTGTCAGCTGACTTTTTATTTGCTGGATGGTATTTAGCATCTGAATTGTGTTGGCTACATCTAAAAAATTGGTAGCCCTCTTTGCTCTTCGTTTTTCCTATTCACCTGTTGCGTTCGTTTGAGGGTGGTGTTAATGGCATTTTTTTCTGTATTTGCACCTCCCATATCTTGCATAGGTGTTGCAGATAGTAAGATGGTGGAACTTGCACTTTTTTTCAAATTTTCAATATCCTCTTGTGAAATGCGAGTTACATAACGTGGGATGTGCATAGATGCATTGACCATCCCGATATCTGCAGTGCCCTTTTGCGTAGTATTTACAGACGGTATTTTCTACGATTCTATTTTTTCTCATCTGATTATTTTCTGTTTTCAATTTTGGTATTATCATTATTTTTATTATTTTCATTATCATTATCATTGTTTTTACTATTATCAATGTCATTTCTTACGTTTTCAGTTTTTGTCGGCTTTTTATTTCCTCCGTTTTTAGTTTTTACCTTTTAATCATTTTCCTCGTTGGGCAGTTTTACTACATCGGAAATTTTACTTAGCTCTTCTCTTTCTTTTATATCTTCATTCCGTGTTATATTTTTATTTGTTCTTCTCTCATCCATCCGGTTTTTCATTGGGACATTTCGGGACTCATGTTTCCCCATTTTTCCCTTCTTTTCTGTAACACTCGTATTCGCTTTCTCCATTTCTTTAAATACCACAAAAGAGTTTACAGTGTTTGTACATGCGTCACACAGAAATTTCACCACCTCGATCTGTTTAGCATTCGAGACAAGGGATATTTTCCTATCAACCCAATTCATGTAGATATAGTCTTGCAGTTTTTGGCAGAAATCACACCTGATTGCTGCATTTCAAATTGTTTCCAAATTATACAAGATGCAGATTGAGTGAGAATTTGGACCCATGGTGATGCTGTTCATTAATTATCGCAAAAAGAAACACACACACAAACACACACACAAGTTTTTTCTTTACTTTCATTTTCTTCCAATGGTCACGAGAGTTTTATGACCTTTGCGTTTTATGATCTTTTCCCTACCTTGTTTCAAACTTTTCTCGAATGCCAACCTTGTTACGATTTAAATATATACGTTAAACTGATGATAATTTATGTAAACTGTATTGCATTTCTTTAAATTTAATGAATTTCACTTTATAATTTAAATGCAGTAAAATTCTTTATACACTTTCGGGTGTGACCAGAATAAACCGCCGAGAAATTTATTCCCTTCTTATTTGGATGTTAATGTATATACATACTAGGGGTGCACCGATTAATCGGTATCGGCACCTGGCATGCCGATAAATCGGCATTTTGCCGATTATTTTCTTAATATCGGCCGATTAATCGGTATCGGCAACCTTCGTATAGGTAGCGTCGACTGGGGCGAATTGGGTCACCAAATGGGAAATTATTTTTTGGCTGATGCGACATTCTTAAAACTATAATTAAAATTGTTTCTAGTTTTTACCACTAAATCACAAAACTTTAACCTTTTGTGTCTCTTTTTTTAAATCCAGCAGTTAGGAACATCAAAGTCATTTTACACTGAGTCGCATGTATAGAAGACAAAATTTTTAGCAAAAAACTACCTTATTTCAACCGAAATAAACTTCATTAACCAAACATAAATGATTAAGACATGTTCGGGCATTAATTTGTTTCTCTTGGATTCGTAGATATTTCCTCCTGTGCTGAACAATCTTTCACTATAAACTGAAGAGGGAGGAGCGCACAGATATTTTTTGACCATTTTGCAGAATGTAGTTAGCTGTTGTTCATTTTCTGTTGACAGACAATATCACAATCACATGTAGATACTTGCTTTTGCTATACACAACCATAACTAACCAAGGAAATAATTTGCCATCCTTTATATAGGTACTATTTTCTCCCAAATCCGGAGTATTCCAGAATGTTCTGGAATTGTCTAGAATATTCTAAGACATTCTACAAAGTTCCATAAGGTTCTGAAATATTCTAGAATTCTATAAAAAGCTGTAAAACAATCTAAAACTCTCTTAAAACTAAGAAAAAAGAAAATTCTCGAATATTCTCAGTGAATAATATTTTGGAGTATCAATAAAAACTTTTATTAAAAAACAAAAAACAAGCTCACATCGCTAATTAAGTAATAAGTTTTTATTATAGTAAATAAAAGTAAATAATAAATAATATTAATTAATATACATTAGTAACATTACATTGGGTTATACTTATAATTTTCTAAATTGATGCCGATTAATCGGTATCGGCAAATTGGTATCGGCCGATTAATCGGTATCGGAAAAATTGAGGTATCGGTGCATCACTAATACATACATATATATATATATATATATATATATGTGTGTGTGGTGTGTATATATATATATATATGTGTGTGTGTGTATATATATATATATTTTTATTTATTTATTTATTTATTAGAGAATTAATATCCGCTTCTAATTTATTCTTCTTTATACACCATCGGGTCATATATATATTTATGTCTCACGAAAACAATGTTTTTATACCTTATCATTCTATGTATTTTTTTCATACCTAAACACCCCTCCCACCACAGTGAGGGCGCGTCAGGAACAGGCAGGAAGCGCCTCAATCGCTCACATTCATTTCATCAGCTGGCATGACAATAATGCACCTACCTCAGGGGAATATCATCCACAGCCCAGCCCAGCAGACTACTCCACGGTTTACCCAGATCGCTTCATAAACCCTGAGCCGGCACATTGCCAGCCCGTCGCCCGCCAAAAACCACATCGCTCCACTTTTTTTATCTAGCGCGCATCTTTCACCCTCCCAGACGTCCAGGACCCGCTGACCCAAAACCTCCCTTACCCCATCCCTCCATCTCCTCCTCGGTCTATCCCTCCCCCTTTCTGCATACGCCTGCGACACGTAAATTCGCTTTATCATCCTCTCCTCACTCCTCCTTTCCATATGCCAAAACCATTTTAACACCCCTTCAGCTGCTCTCTCCACAAGACTCATTCGACTCCCACATCTCTCAAGGATAACTTTGCACCGGGAGAATTCCCGGTGGGCCAGTCGATCTGTGGGCCAGTGAGGGTGACACGAAAAATAGAGACAAAAAAGGAAAGTAAATGATCTCCCATCTCCTCATTCCTCCGACTGCGCAGCCGCCGCAGCCCATTCCCACAATTGATGTAAACAAATAATAAGTTCGTAAAAAGAATGATCTGAATGGTATTTATACGTGTTATATTCCTGCGTAATACTAGGATAATTCTGACCTGCATCTAGGATAATTTTTTTTCTAGACCTGGCAACCCTATGGACAGTGGACTGGTGGTGTTGTTAGGTCCGCTGTGCCTAGAGGTTAATTCAGATATTGCTGTTGACAAGCTATGTTTATCAACTAATGTATCTTTTACAGTTTTACTTCAATATATTGTTTAGCTAATCAGTGATATAAAACTTAAAAGTGTCCAAATAGTGGTGTATTTTTCGATGAAAAAAACAAATGAAATATTGCAGTGAATAGGGACAGTTTAAAAATGCCAAGTAGTAGCAGTGCTGCCGGCCATGCCCATTAGGACATATCATACTTTTCCGAGTCCGAATTTCACTCTGGCTAATATGTGTTTTTATGTAAAATTTAGTTCTAAGAGGGGTTTCTTTTCTGCAACTTTTCCCAAAAATCGCGTTATCATGTTCAAAATTGCGGTTTTCTGTTCTATGTTGAAATATCGAATATTCAATTCAACACAACCTCATATTTTTAACCCTTTGTCGTAATTTGTTGCCATTTAGACACATTAACTTTGCTTAACTCTTACACAGGTTTAATACATATATACGTAAGAAAAAAAATCTACTCCATTTGAATCTTTGTAACCATTTGGACGCAGAAGGCGAAGTTCAACATTCTCTCAATAGATGGCTCTGAGCAATTACGCCACTTATAATTGTGAAGTAGAAGTGAATGGAGGCCATTTTTTTCGGTAAGTGTTTTTTGTAATTTTCCTAAGATTAATCACCATTATTATATTTGTTTTGACTATAATTTCATTCTAGAAGTATTAAGGAAGCTCCCTGTTTACTTTGTTTAAGTAATATTTTTAATAACTGTGAAGAAAAGACTTTATTCAAAGTTCGTTTCGAAATGGACACAAAGTTTTCATAGGGTAAATTTCTGTCTATGATAACACGTGTGTCCAATTGGATACATGAAATGAATTTTTCATTACGATTGTTTTTATGTACTGTTATATATATATATATATATATATATATATATATATATATAGAGAGAGAGAGAGAGAGAGAGAGAGAGAGAGAGAGAGAGTACTAACTACCACCTACTAATTACCTTATTAGACCTTTGTTGACTAATGGACACATAAATTATTTCATTTGGAAATGTTCTTACAAAAAAAGATTGCTAAAAATGCTTATATATACCTCCTATGCATATTTCAAGTAAAAAAATGAACCTACGCTAAAATTAAATGGTGCTGAATGACAAAGGGTTAAGCTTATGTTACACCATTATTACGAATTTTAAATTAAATTTGCAATGCCAAATTCAGTTTTCTATTACCAAAATAAATATTCATTACCAAATTTAGGTTAATTTGGTAATTAAAAATGCCGGTTGGCAACCCTGATTATAACCAAAAATTATATTTCTTGTCTATATTTATGGCGAAAGAACACTAAACATACTGATATGAATTTGTTACAGATTGGACAAGAGCGAGAATAAGCACCGACTAGACGTGATGGCCGAATCTGCCCGACTTGGAGAGCCGTTCTTCAGAGAGGGATTCGTCTGCAGGAGGAAAAGTTCCCCATTCATGACATCCAAAGGTTTAAATACCCTACCCGAGAGATGAATGACGAGCTGGCTTCACTCGTGATGACTCAGTGGAGAAAGTCGAATGTAAAGTTCTCCCCGCCTGTGACAATCACTGAAAAATCGCTCTCATATAAAATCTTGTTGAAATGGAAGGAGATGACAGACGTTCTGAACGGGAGAGTTAAGTCTGCTACCCAGGAGAAGAGGATGGCTGATCTAGATAAATTCTCTGAAGTCTGCGTTTGCAAGCATTAGATCTTCTTGTGCGGCTCAGAGGGGAGTGGATGCTCAGGATGCTCCCTCAAGGTCCATGTGAACTGTAACTCTCCTTTGGAGGTGAAGATTCCTAAACTGGACCTTCAGGGGCTGTACTACCAGAGAGTGAAGACTTCCGAAGCTTCAGGAATCCAGATGTCTTCTGTAGACTTCGAAGACAGCAGGAGACAGATCAAAGCAGCGAAGAGGAAGGAGGCTGAAGAAGCTTCTGCTGTGAAGAGGAAGAAGAAAGAGGAGGCTACTAATGAGGAGCTTCTCATGAAAGACTTTGAGGAGGACGAAGAGCCAAACTTGGAAGAAGCTGCAAAAGAAGACTCTGGCAATGCTGAGGCTACTGAAGCTCATATGGACGTTCCTGCTGAAGTAACTGCCGAAACTCCAACTTCTGCTACACGAAACTACATGAAGATCCAAGGGACAGCTTCAGCAGCTTTGAGGTACAGGGTGGCAAATGTTCCAGCAGCTGCAATTGCCACTGGCTTCTGGAACGACCTCATCAAGGCCGGTCATCTTTCCAAAGACAAGGCTTACTTGGCCATAGATGGCATGAAAGTCTGGAGGGCCAAGGAGGAAGTAACGGCCTCACCAGTTGAAGCTCTCACGCAGAGGTCAGAGGAGGAGAAGATCTCTGGGATATTCTTTGATGGCAAGCAGGATAGGAACACAAAGGTGTTGAAATATGGTGAAGTGATAGGGAGATTTCATCCTGGCAAATTGATCGAGGAGCATTACACTATCACGTGGGAGCCTCAAGGAAAGTACCTCTTCCATTTCACTCCAGAGGAACGTAAGGAAGGAGAAAAGCCTGCTCATAAGATCGCTCAGGGCCTGTATGAGTGGCTTCTGGATTACGGAGCTGACGAGAGCCTTGTAATGATTGGAGGAGACTGTACTAACACCACCACTGGGTGGTCTGGAGGCGCCATAGCCCTATTGGAAAAGATGCTGGGTCACAAGTGCCACTGGATGATCTGTCAGCTCCATGTGAATGAGCCCCCTGAGGCACTTAATCATCAAGCTGGACGGCCCTATAACTCCCGGTCAGGCTTCAGTGGGCCTATTGAAAAACTTCTTGAGAAAGTGAATGAACTTGAGGTCAACTTCAACTCCAAACCAGTGGAAGGAACTGAAGATATCATAGAGCTGCCAGTAGAGATATTCAAATCTCTCTCCACAGACCAGCACAACTGCTATCTTCTGATCAAAGCCATCAAGTCTGGAAGTCTCAGTCCACAGTTGGCTGGTCTCAAGTGCGGACATCTGAACCAATCCAGATGGCTCACTACTGTACAGGCCATCTTGCTGTTGTGGATGAGTGAGCACGGACTGAAGTGGGAGGTGTTGAGGAGGCTCGAGGTCCTCGTGAAGTTCTGCCTTAACTTCTACTTCAAAATGTATTACGACATCAAAGTGAAGCACCACCTCAAATTTGGTCCTGCACACGTTTTTTCAAGCCTGAGGCTGCTGAGGAACCAGACTACCGAGGTCAGGAACATCATCTCTGCTGCAGTGATAAGAGGAGCTTACCACGCACATCCTGAGAACATCCTGGCTTCATTCCTGTGCAGTGAGGATGAGCATCAGAGAGCTTTTGCTGTGGGCCAGATAGAGAATATAAGAGAAGGAAGAGACTTTGGTGATACGACACTGAGGCCCCATAAAAATCCCAAAGTCAATCTGCAAGCCACTTCACCTGAGGATCTCATCAACTGGGAATCAGCGAATATTTACGAGCCTATTTTCACCTGCAAGATGACCTTGACTGAGCTCGAGGATCTCAGGAAAACTCCACTCAAAGTGGACGCTTTCTCTGTTCATACTCAGTCCTGCGAGAGAGCTGTACAGGAAGTCTCAACTGCTTCCCAAGCTGTGTACGGTCACGAGAGGAGAGATGGGTGGGTGAGAGCCAGGATAGACCATCGAGAAATGCTCCCAGTGTTCAGATCGAAGCAGACATACTTAAGAGCTTTTCAGGTTCGAGTGGCTGATGAAGAGGCTGAAGCCATCGTTAATGCTCATTAGCGTGTAGCGTCATTGGGCAAAGTGTAACGGATCAAGAGGCACATTTCAGGTTTTGTACAATTGACCTCCCTAAATTCAAAAATGAAAACAAAATTTTTTTGTGACAAGTGCAATACCTCCTTTTTCGCATGTGAAAATCGTGAAAATTGTTAGTTACCCATAACTTTGGGACACTTGCTTTCCTAGGGTTTGAGCTATCATTTGACCCCTTACAATGTACTGCTTTTCAGGAAAAATAGAAAAATTAATTTTGGAATAAACATATACAATGTAGGTACACTGTAGGTAGGTAGGTAGGTAGACTAGATAGTTTTATTTAGTAAATGATACATTAAAATCTTGTTTAGTTTTGAATGACGGCATAAAGTCAAGGGATTTAAGTACTGCTCTAATATAACCATCTCTTGAATCCTTTCCATACACTGCCCCAGACGCTTCAGTTACCATCCTAACACAGCGTTCTACACCTTGGGAGTGACATGGTATCCGGACAACAAGGGGCTCTTCAGTGATCTTATCGAGTTGTTCGACAGAGAACAGTAGAAGTCAAGAAACTCTGTGGTGCAGAGAGTTTTCTTTTGCAAAGATGGCACCAATAGGAAGTGGCTTACGTACAATGAAGGAAATCACACTTTGCATTGTTCAGTTTGTATGGCATTTGGTAAGCCCACTGACAGCAGTATTTTCATCACTGGAATAAAAGATTGGAAGCATATCCATCAACGTGTAATGGAGTACGAAAAGAGTAGCACGCACAGAAATTCCGCTGGAGCATACTTTCTAAAGGCCTCTAAAGCAGACGTAGAGGTTTCCTGAGTAGCAGTCAGATTTTAGCCCATAGAGAGCAGGTCCGCAAGAGACTCCAGGTGATGGAGCGTATAGTAGATATAGTTAATCATTGGGAAGAGAGGGCTTAGCTACAGGGGGATGCAGTCGGAGGCAGCTTATACATTAGATCCACGCTTCTCAAACTAGGGGTCGCGTAAATATTATTGGGGGTAGCAGAAACATTTGAAAATATTTTTTTTTCATAAATATACAGTGTTAGTACCTATTGCTTTTATGATATTGAGTGAAGGGTCGCGAAAAAATTTGTCTGATCAATGGGGTCGCAAATGAAAAAAGTTTGAGAAGCCCTGCATTAGATGACGCCAGTTTCGATCATGATAACTTTTTGGAACTTATCATTCTACTTGGAAAATATGATGTCTGCTTGAAGGAACATCTAACTGATTGCAAAGAGACAAGCAAGAAACTGCATCAGTCTGGGGCAAGAGGCAGGGGTCTCTCATCACTTTTCTTTCTAAAAATACAATCAATACTGTTATAAACATAATTCGGGACATTATCGAAGAATCCATCTCTAGTGAAGTTGAGCAAGCTGGAATGTTTTCACTTCAGATCGACACAACCCAGGACATAACCTCTCGTGATCAGTGTGCAGTTATTATCAGATATGTCACAAATATCATACATGAGAGACTCGTTGCGGTTGTAAACTGTGAGGCTGCATACACTGGAGAGTAATTGGTTCAGTTGCTGACGGAAGTTATTCAGAAATGCTTATTCAGCAATGCTACAGATAGAGCCTCTAACATGCAGGGCCAGTACAAAGGTTTCTCTGCCCTACTCTCCACACATCTCCCAACCAAATACACGTATGGTGTTATGCACACGTTCTGAACTTAGTGCTGGCTGACACATCAGGAGTGGTTATAGCAAGTGCCTCACTGCTCTCTTTACTGAAAGACATCGCCGTGTTCATCCGAGAGTCCTACCAGAGGATAAATGTATGGGAAAGGGAGAGCCACAACACTCGCCACCAACGCCTCTCTCCAATCGGAGAAACCCGCTGATGGGCAAAGGATGCTGCGCTGAAGAAGGCCTTTGGATTCTTTGGTAACCCAGACAATGCTCTGTACACTGACGTACTGCTTACACTAGCTGTAATACAAGGCGAGGCAAATATCAAGACCACCGTACGTGTCAAGGCAAGAGCATTCATTGAAGCACTACTGAAATACGAGGCCATACTGACCGCTCAAATATTTCTTCGCATATTTGAGCACACGGTTCCGCTCTCCAAATACTTGTAGACGAGTGGCATAGACATTCTCTTTGCCCACAGAATGGTTGTTGGAACACAAAATAGTCTCAAAGGGATGGCAAGAGATTTCGACGCCATCAAGCAAGCTGCAGACACATTTGTTTAGTGGGCGAATGACAAACTGCAGGAGGAGACAGAACTGGAAGTGGAGGACACCCTGCCACAGAAAAGGCCAAGAAAAAAGAAAATCATGCCTGGTGAGATGGCTCATGATGAGACGTTAACAGATGCAGAGAGGGCCTACAAAGTTGAAGTTCACAATCAAATAATAGACACAGTCACTGAGAGCCTCCATCGCCGTTTCCTCACCCATGGCACTCTTTATGCTGAATTAGCCCTTCTGGACCCCAGAAACGTCCGACATGTAAGGGCCGGTGCCAGTGGTTTACTCCAGTCAGCCCTTCAAGAGCTCAGCAAATGCTTGCTGAAGTTTGACAGCAGGGCAACAGTTGAGAACTTGCAGTGTGAGGTGAAGAGTCTGGCTTCACAGTGGGAGAGGCTGAAAACATCAGCACTGGAGGAATACACCATCAGAATAGTCAGTGAGACACCTGAGGACGGACCTGAGGCTGATGGAAAGGAAGACGAAGAGGAGATAAGGAATAAAAGGTAAAGACTGTGCAGTATGTTGTTACCAGACAATCTGAAGGTACAACTTTTTGACAGATGCCTACCACATCATAGGCCTTGGGTACAAGTTCCTGCACACTCTGCCCATCATCCAGGTGGCCTATGAGACAAGTTTCTCAACCTTGAAGTACATCAAAAGTCGACTCAGGAGCAGTCTCTCCCAGGAGCACCTAGAGGCGTTTATGTTGATGACAAATGAGAAGGACATCTTAATGGCCCTGGATACAGATGTGATGAGAGACAGAGTTGCAGAGAGGAGTGACCTACTGAGAAAACTGCTGACACATTAGAGCAATACATATTTTTCTCTTTGGTAGATAGGGTTTTTGCTTTCCATTTAATTAATGACACAGTGTATGACTATGTCAATTTCTGGCTTCTCTATTTTCTGTTTTACTGTGTTGTCTATAATAGCGGCTCTACTATATTAACAGTGTGTGTGTCAATATAATAAAAAAAATGTCCAATTATTGAGTTTGGGTGGCGGTATTTTCACTATTTTGTGGCTCTAAGGGTGGTGGTGGTGTTGGGGAGGGGGGATGGCGCACACGCGCGTATTGTATGGGCCGGTCTGGATGAAAGTCCAGGGCCGCTTTTGAGTCCCAGTTCGTCCCTGCATCCATACAACTATACTATACCTACTATACCTTTAATACATACCCATCTTCTCACCAATACACACTTCTTAGGGTACCCGGTACCTTTGCCCCTTTTTTCTTTTGCCCCACCTCTGCCTCCATAGTCCTATGCCTTGCAACATTCACCCCCAAGTACCTGAAACATGCTACTTCTTCCATTTACTTATCATACAAACTTACACTCATTCGCTCACGAACCTCCCTTTTACAGCACTACATAACCTTACTCTTGTTCACATTTACTCTTAGCTTCCTTCTTTCACACACCCTCCCGAACTCAGTTACCAGTCTCTGTAGCTTTTCTCTCGAGTCCGCCACCAGAGCCGTATCATCCGCATACACTAACTGATTCACTTCCCAAAACCTTCCCCCCCGCAGCATGCTTTATCCCCGATCACCTCCCCATGACCCTTGTATTCACCTCTTTCAACACCCTGTCTATAAACGCATTAAATAACCATACAGATATTACACACACCTGCCGTAGGCCCACTTTCACCGGAAATCACTCACTCTCCTCTCTTCCCACACGCACACATACTCTACTCTCTCGGTATAAACTTTTCACTGCATTCAACAACGACCCATGTACCCCATACACACCCAAACTTCCTTACACTTGCCACAATACCTCTCTGTCAACCCTATCATACGCTTTTTCAAGAGCCATGAACGCCACATACAAATCCCTTTCTTTCTCCCAAGTATTTCTCACACAGCATCTTCAACCCAAACACCTGGTGCATTCACCCTCTACCCAGGCGCGGATTTAGGGGGAGCGAGGGGGAGATCGCCCCACAAACCATGAGGCCTCTAAACCTTAAAGGTAAAGAAAGTGAAAGAAAGAAGGACATGAAGGAAATGTGAAGAGACAATACAAAATTAAAGTGAAGCATCCTATAAAAATAATCGCCGTTGCAAAAGAGTGCATGGAGATTCAAAAGTGATCCATTTAATATACTGTACTTTTTTCTTTAATTGCCCCTAATGATGAAGCTTAATAAAACAGTAATATAAATGTTGCACTAATTTTATGCCTCACTGGAGTTTACTGTCATCTTAAGGAATTGATATTCTGACCAAAAACAGATACCTTCCTCCATTCTTTATAGACATAACGAATACGTGATAATCATTGGCAATTCTGTCACACCTTTTGCCTGCCAATGTATTATAAGCTCAGGTTCTGGAAGTGACAGCACCCCCAAATTTGTGCTCTGGATTTGCTCCTGCCTCTCCTTCTAAAAAACCCTTGTTTCTTCCAAATCTGTTGCTCCGTGCAAGCCACCACCCTTTGAATCACAACTAGGGTGTTACGTTAAACCCAAAGTTGGTCGGGTACAGCATTAACCGATATAATATCGTGAAGTGGGTTACTATGAATGCCAACACAATTCTTTAAAGTCCTATCTAAAACACTCATGCATCCCCAGCGGTTTACATTATACATCCCCGATTCAGACCAAAAAATTAGCATTTTTTGGCATTTTCTAGTAAAATATACTATTTTAATTAAAAGTAAAACACATTTACCACTCTATATGCACTTCTGGTAATGTATACTAGCTTTATAAATGTCAATGCTAAATGTGGGCCCCACAGGGCCCAATTTAGCCCCTTATTTCATATTTTTAGCGATTTTTACTAACTAATCTAACTTTTTTTCAGGAATTTCTAAATCTAGGTACCATAATACCTATTTAAATTGATAAAATGGCTCTAAGCAATCCAATAACTAGATGCAAAACAGAAATTCTCTTTCTAGGTCAACCTATAGCCTCCATAACGACTACAGCTGTTCCAACCAACAAGCAAGTACTCAAATATTTCCATAATATTAAAGCTTGCAATCCTCATTATAATCAGTCTCTTGTTAAAGGAAAACTTGTAAGTCATCAAGCTGGCATGGTAATAGACCATGTGTTCTCATTTTGGAATAAATGCAATTTACCTATTAGTAGCAGACAATATGCCGTTGAAAAACTTCTTAAGTTGCAACAGGAATGGTATGTTCTAACAAAACATAAATATAGAAAAACTGAAGAGCACCTAAGTTCAGTAAACAAATTTTATGAAAAACTTGAAACAATATTTGATGTCGCTCACCCATTTCCTGAAAAAGTTCTTTCAGAAAAGCTAGGGAAAGCTGAAGTTGAGGAAGATCTGGAGTTTTTAAAGATGCTGAGAGAGGGATATAAAGTTACACTGGGTTCAAGAGATAAAATTCCAGAGCAAAGAATAAAAAATGAAATAAAAAGACTAGCAACCAATGAACGTTTACGCCAGAAAGAACAAGAGAGAATAAGCAAACCATCTATAGTGAAAATAGAGGAATTAGAATGTGAGGGAGATAGTTCTAACGCAGAGCTTTCCAAACTTTTCACGTTGGCGACACACTAATTAATTTTTGTTATCAAGTATCAAATATCAGATAATTTTTCAGTAGGTGGTTTATCTTGTAGCCGATTTGTTGATACAAAAATCAAAATTTTCAAAATACAAAAAAATTGAGAATAATTAACTAAATTTGGCGACACACCTGGGAGGTATTGGCGACACACTAATGTGTCGCGACACACAGTTTGGAAAGCTCTGTTCTAACGATTATGATTACCTCAATAAAAGACTAAAAACAACTAAAGAACAAAAGCCTATCTACCTACCTAGAAATGTACTTAAAGAGTCTATTGTAGCCAGTGCTATAGACAGAGGAAATGTATCTGTTAGAACAGCTACATTAATAATTTCTGCTTTAATTAGAGCCGGCGGTGGAGACCTAAACGATTATGCAGTTTCAAAAACATCTACTCATACAGCAACACAAGAAAATAGGGTAAAAACTGAAAATGAAGTCAAAGAATTATTTCAAAATACCAATATAAAACATCTTCTTGTCCATTGGGATTCAAAACAGATTTTAGGCTTAGAAAGGCTTGCTGTTGCTGCTACTGGATCTCCTGATATTGATAAAATTTTGGGGATACCTATTATTCAAAATGCTACTGGTGAACAAATGTCTGAAGCTACATTCAAGCTCCTTACAGATTGGCAGGTCACAGGAAAGGTGAGAAGTAAGTCATTTGACACGACGGCCTCAAATACAGGTATTAACAAAGGAGCTTGCATTTATATGTGATAGAAAGAAATCTGAATAGACCATTATTATATTTAGCATGCCGTCACCGCATTGGCGAACTTATTGTAAAATCTGTTTGGCAATGCATCTTTGGAAAAAGCACTACTCCCGATTATCCCATATTTGAAGAATTTTCGAAAAGCTAGTCCAAAATAACATTATCCCAAACTAAAGAAATAAATATAACTGAGCCTTTGTTGATGGATATTAAAGAAAGTGCAAATATAATTTATAATTCTTTATTAGAGAACAAAAATTATTTCAGAGATGATTACTTAGAATATTTAGAATTAAACTGTTTATTGTTGGGGCACAGGCCTTCAAAGATACATCTTCGTAAACCAGGAGCATGCCATCGAGCTAGATTCATGGCACCTCAGCTGTATTCAAATAAACCCACACAAAATAAAATTAGAATAAATACAATCAACTCAAACAAATTTTGCCTTGTTCTAATATTTTGTATTACGAAATAGATCCAGAAACTATTAAATAGACATATATTTCACCCATGTAGTTTGCTGTTATTTCCATCGCCTCATGTTTCTCGAAAATAGTAGAGAAGTTCTTATAACTACGCCACTTAAATCGTAACTTATGAACTAATTGAGTTTGGTATTAAAAGGTCCCACTCAAATGATATGTGTCTATATACAGTCTAATGCAACGAATTAAAAAATCAACCCCACCCCCGATTATCCAAGCTATTAGAAATCCTACCGTACGTCTTCTAAGCTATGGAATTTATGATATGAAAACGGCTGGTTGTAGCTTCACACAACTGAGAAAGTACTCTATTGTTTCTCATTAATTGTACATATTTCTATCCTTAGTATGTAATTTGTCATTGTATTTTTAATATTAGGCATTTGGATAATGGTCTACCAATAAACTTATTCATCTTCATTCTTCATACAAAACATTGAAATATATAAGCAAGTATGCCTTAAATTTCGATCTGACACCAAACAGTTAAAGAAAACGACTAGCGAATTTTTACGGCGGTAACTCTGTTATTCGTGTGATTCTTTCCGAATTATCAGCCCCATCTGTAAAATACTTGGTCAAGGGACTAACAACTTCAATACAACTACATTTCGCATCGTCGGTAAAGAATAATTTATTTAACCTCGTATTAGCTATGCAATAATCAACTCTTACTTCGAAGCAAAGAAACGTACAAGTTATATATCCAGTCGACCACTGTGACTGTATTTTCTGTTGTCAGCTTCTGTACAAAACGGCAATAAAAAGACTTCTTTACAATCACCATATATGTACATAATAATGGCATGTTATACATGTATATATATATATTAATATATATGTTAAGCATAGCAATATTAAAACTTCATCAATAAATATATTCTCCTTTTAACTCAACTAAAAAATCTGCAAGTTTTTATAATCTATTTAATGTTTAAAATCAAATTGTTAAAGACGCCAATAACTTTCGCATACAGATTCAGCTAAGACATGATAGGAAATTAAATCAAATAGGCTGAAATCGAACCTTCAACCTCTTAACCCTGATCAAACAATTTTCTAAGAGAATTTGAGCAACAACGAAAGACGACTTCTTTCTTTAGGCCTATATTTTAAGTTACAAAACTTCAAGATAAATTATTTTAAACACTTTTTATCATTTGAAAAACTTTTTCATAGTTTAAAACGAATTCTAATAGCTGACGATACCAAATTTTCGCATTAGACCTAGCCTTTCTGCCTACATCACCCATAAACACTTTTATAAATTAAAAACTCATAAAACTTTTCCCCCTAATCAATAGTAAGATATCGCTTGCCTAAAAGAATCATCCAGGGATGACTACATCATAATTTCACCTCCTGACAAAAGCAAAGATACCATTCTTCTTAACAAATCAGATGATGATAATAAGCTGAATAAAGACCTCAATGACTCCGCCCGCCAAATTCAAAAAGATTAATGACAAGCCTCTAGCACTTTTCCTAAACTTGAAGATAAAATCAACCGTTTCCTCAAAAATTATATGTTCAAAACAAAATTTCGGAGGATGATTACGACCAAATACACTTTATCGTCACCTCCCCAGACACTCTTTTTGGCCTCCTTAAAATACACATACCAAATTTACTCATTAGGCCTATCTTTTTTTGCCTACATCACCCATAATTTCCACCTAGCAAAATTCCTACTTCCCCCAACTCCACTCTAAACCCTAATGCAGAATGAATATTCCATCCCCATTTCCTAAGAATTCGTCAAAGAAATAATGACGTTCAACAATTCAAACAATCTCCATATGCACAGCTCTGACAGAGTATTCCTCTACAACAACGTGCCAATTAGAGATGCCATAGACATCTGCACCAACATTTTATTTTCCATAATCATAACACAGACCTCAACCTAACGAAACAAGAATTTACCAAACTGCTAACCCTTGCCACTTCAGACACCTACTTCTTTTTAACTTTACCAACAAGCCTATTCACTAGCCAGGGGATACCCTAAGAGCCACACTAGGTAACATCTTTCTCTGTTACCACGAAAATAATGGCTACTCCATTACCCCACCCATTACAAACACACTTATATAAAAGATATATCGATGACACCTTTCTACTCTTTCACACTGCTAACCACGACCCTCTTTTTATTAACTATCTGAATTCCCAGAATCACATCATCAAATTCACGAAAGAAAACGAACCTAACAACACCTTACCCTTTTTAGCTATAACAATAACAAAACAAAATAATAAATTCAGCACTTCCATATATCGAAAACCTACACATACAGACCTAGATACAAACAACTTAAGCCACACCCATTTACGATATAAAATTAACAGTATTAAAATCTTAATCCATCGTGCGTATCAACTTTGTTCCTCTTACTTATCCTTCCACAACGAAATAGAATTCGTTCACAGTTTCTGCATTAATAATTCTTTCCCAAAACATTTACTACATTCTCTAACTAGATATTTTCTCAACATTTATCAGCCTTCCTTAAAGTCCCCACTGTTAAAAAAGATATACATTACTTTTCTTCTCCCTACTACGACTATATTAGTTACAAAATACAATCAGAACTTCGCCACCGACTCAACCCACTTTACCCTCAGTTTAGTCATCAATTTGTATTCACCACTAATAATAGCATTAACTCGTACCTCAACCTTAAAGAAAAAAAACCAGCCTCTTGTCTCATCAATATCTACTGGTTCATTTGTACTCACGGCAATACGAGCTATATTGGCAGCACCATTCTCCAACGTCAAACAAGAGTGGACGAACATCGTGTCATTTCTACCCAAAGAAATCATCAGTAAGAGATCATTGACACCTCCACAATCACCCACTGCTCTCCACCAATTTCAAAACCATCACTTCAGCATAACAATCAAACGACTCAGCACCTTCGAATCCCTATACATCCTTAGTACAAATCCCGGGGTTAATAACACACTGGATTGGTGCACCATTAAACAATCAATCAATCAATCAATCAATCAGTACAAAACCTACTCTCGACGATTACAGTTCTTACCTCTATATTACCTCTATACATTTTACATAATTTTAACTTTAAATTATTATCATAGGAATGTACAAATATTTTGGTATAAAATCTCTTACTCTATTTGTACACTTTTTATTTTTTACTTAGCAATGATGACAGAAATCGAATTTCCGAAACGTCTGACTAATAAACATATACCACCTTCTAATCCTCCTATTCCTTACTATATATATATATATATAAGGAATCTTACTATCGCTGCTAACATTTTGTACCCAGGCATGGCAAATCTGGGTTTTCCGAGTTTCATTTGTTAACACACCAGAAATTAAATTGAATTAAAGCCTAGAATAATTATAGATTATAGGTATATAAAATCCTCTTTATTATTATTACAATATACATGCCGCAAAATATGTAGCTTTTGATATCTTCAATAGATGAAAGACTTTTCTTGCTAGACAATAATTCATATACTCGAGACGACAGATGTTGACACGAAAGGTTTCTATTCACGTGTCCAGAGAGTGGAACAAATGCTTTCACAAAATCAGCTGAGAAAATAAGAAGTAGATGTTAACAACTTTTACCACACACACACACACACACATCTCCGCATATTTAGTTATTTATTCAACTATCATTAACCTTCGATTCTTAGGTAAGGCAACTTTCAGGGTGTCTCACCACTGTATAATATTTGAGTGTAAGGCTATGATTGGTTTACAGCCCTTCAAAAAGGTTCTTCATAATTTTGAAGCTGTACAAAATAGGTCTGCCCCACTACTTAAATTATTAAGTGCTCAGTTTAAAGTTAAAGTTTTGTATTGCAAATATAATCTACGCATAGCCTTTTGTTTAGATTAATGTATCTAGAGATGGTTTAGATACTAATTATTGAATAGGGCCAGTAACCTTAGATCATGCTGGCTTGAAAACTTATCTTAGACTGTATAATCTATTTTTAATAGGATAAAACTAATTTTTCCATACACATGGGTATTAAAGTTCACGAGGTCTAACATTTCTTAAGTCTATCGAAGGTTGTAAATCCCCTTCAGTTGGCTTGGATTGCGACGTCTATGTAAACTGGCCTAGGTTTTCTACAATGCAATAGCCTATCTTAGTCCAATAATTAAGTTTTTAGTACACACACACACACACACACACACATACACACACACACACACACACATATATATATATATAACGTCTACGAGGCATATATGAAATAGACGCTCTGTTCATTTGAGATCACCTGTAAATTTTGATTCTGTGCACTCAGATGAATACATGTTGCACTCAGATGAATGGACAAGATGTTCTCTTGCACTCTCTGCAGCACATAAGCATGTACACCCCGGCTCATCTGGTATTGTACTGAGACAAGCATCTAATCTTCTTTTAAAAGACCAACTTTGACTGCTACAACGACCCTGAGAAACGCACATTTAAGTATCTCAAAAATTATATGGTCAAAATAAAATTTCGGAGGATGATTACGACCAAATACACTCTACCGTCAATACACTCTACCACCTCCCCAAACACTCTTTACGCCCTCCTTAAAATACACATACCAAATTTACTCATTGAACCTATCCTTTTTGCATACATCACCATAATTTCCACATAGCAAAATTCCTAATTCCCCCCACCACCACCCTAGCCACTAATGCAGCATTAGTGCACACACATCTTGAGGACATCCTGGCTTCATTCCTGTGCAATGAGGATGAGCATCAGAGAGCTTTTGCTGTGAACCAGATAGAGAAGATCAGAGAATTAAGAGACTTTGGTGATACGACAGGATACGACAGTGAGGCCCCATAAAAATCCCAAAGTCAATCTGCAAGCCACTTCACCTGAGGATCTCATCAATTGGGAATCAGCGAATATTTACGAGCCTATTTTCACCTACAAGATGACCTTGACTGAGCTCGAGGATCTTAGGAAAACTCCACTCAAAGTGGACGCTTTCTCTGTTCATACTCAGTCCTGCGAGAGAGCTGTACAGGAAGTCTCAACTGCTTCCCAAGCTGTGTACGGTCACGAGAGGAGAGATGGGTGGGTGAGAGCCAGGATAGACCATCGAGAAATGCTCCCAGTGTTCAGATCGAAGCAGACATACTTAAGAGCTTTTCATGTTCGAGTGGCTGATGAAGAGGCTGAAGCCATCGTTAATGCTCATAAGAGCTGAAAGTCCTCATAAGATCATAATATAAGATCTTATGAGGCCACGCTTTTCATGGATCCAGGAAGAACAGGCGTGTAAACCTACACGTAGAGGTGGAAAGTCTCCCGCTACTCGATCAGAGTAGAGCTGGTGAGCCGCGCCTATTCTTTAAAGAAAAACTTAAAATTCTTAAGTTTTACGTGAAATCTAAACATTTTTTCAGCACCTAGAGGTGTTGAAACATGCAAGAAAGCAAGGATGAGGTCAGAAAAGTAGCTTTTAGACTAAATCATATGCAGAACAGCTGCGCGCTTTGGTTTGGATGTCCTGAGGCTGCGTTAGGCAGCCTTCAAATCAGAAAATCGCGATTTTGACCATGAAAATGAGATTTTTCGGAAAAGTTTGCAAATAATAAACCCATCTTAGAATTAATTTTTACATAGGAATACATATTAGCCACTTTGTTTTTCCAAAATTTAAACCCTGAACCCAGAGTATGATATGTCTTAAATTGCAGCACGAATATTCCATCCCCATTTCCTACGAATTCGTCAAAGAAATACTGACGCTGAACAAATCAAGCAACCTCCATATGCACAGTTTTGATATAGTATTCCCCTACAACAACGTGTCAATTAAAGAAGTCAATGACATCTGCACCAACAATTTATTTTCCATAATCAGAACACAGACCTCAACCTAACGAAACAAGAATTTACCAAATTGCTAACACTTACCACTTCAGACACCTACTTCTTTTCAACTTTACCAACAAACCTATTAGTAGTGTAGTATGACCGCAAAATGGGAGAGTGCAAGAATGTTGCAATTGCAAATGTTGATCAAGGTTGCAAGGTGATGTTGCAAACAGGTGTGCAACAAAGGGGGAGTGGGGAATGATGCAAGGGTTTATGCAACAAGGGGAAGGGGGTTATGCAATAGAAGGGAGTTATGCAATGAAGGGGGAAGGGAGTTATGCAATGAAGGGGGAAGGGAGTTATGCAATGAAGAGGGGAGGGGTTATGCAACAAATCAATACTGCAAAAGGGGCGAACGGTTATGCAACAAGTTAATGCTGCAAAGGAGGGTGAGTGGGCTTCTGGGGAAGAAAGGAGGAGGATCTCCCCAATGGGGTAGCCTTAACCTGAGAGGGAGAGAAAGGAGAAGGAGGAGGGTCTTTGGGGGGGGAGAAGCTGGGATATCATCACCCCGCAAAGGGAACCCTAACCTAAGCCTTAACCTAGAAGGAGAGGGGTGTTCGCCTGGCTCCAGCCAGACGCATTATGTGCGTCCAGGGGCCAAGCAGCGTTTACATAGAGGGTCCTGAGTTGAAAGATACCACTTATTTATATATGGAGGGGTTACCAGAGAGCACTATATATTTATTTATAGATGAGTTGCCAAATAATGTTTTTTAATTTAATTATGTTCAGGTATACCTTATTTAGGTGAGTTGCCAGGTTGCGCCATTTATTTTAACTTATTTAGACGCGTTTCTACTTATTTATTTATTAAAGGCAAGAGCGACTTTCTCCTTAAAGTTTTTCAGCAAGAGAACTAATTATTTAAACGATTCCCAATATTAACAATAAAAGAAATACAGTAGACAATTAATCCATGGATTAGCAAAAGAAATCGTTCATCTTAATATTAATAGTAAAAGAAATACACAGGACTTTATATCGCATTATTCCAATAACATATTCTATAAGAATAATATTCAATTTACCTATAATTCATGAAACGCTTTCATTTATTCTAACACCTTAGGATGTATAATGTGTCTATTTACTTTTGACGATCCTCTCTATACACCTTCTATATTTTTTATAAATAAATTTCAGAGCGGTTGCCATTAGCATATAAAAGCACATGCCAGTACAGTGATTTACTCTAAAGCCAAACCGAAAATGTCTACTTACTTTTGTCATTCATCTGTATATATATATATATATATATTATATATATACACACAAGATATGCCTTCACAATTTCGTACATTTATTTTTTCGTTCATCTTAATATTAATTCATTTTTTACAGTATACTAAATTGACAATAAACACTAAATATTCTAGAAGAATAATATTCATCTTACCTATAATTCGAAAGACAAGGAAGGCAATCATTAAAACAACTTCTCTTTTTATTCGAGGAATGGAAGAAATAACGGTATAAATTCGAAACAGGTGAATCGCTGAGCCGACCGCAAAGGTTGACCGAAAAGGTACCTCGACACACTTTCGGCTGACCACCCAAGAAGAAACCTCTCTCGACTGTAAATTTTGCTTCCCTGGTAGCACAGTATATATAAATCTATTTTATTTTTCTTACGTCAGATAAGGATTTATCACCTGTTATACAATCTTTTCGTTTCGAAAAACCCATGTCGTGGACCTGAATACGGAGATAGAAGTTTTACGAGCAATCAACCCAAAGATTGTCACATCATTAACGAAATAATGTAAGCATTTTTTTGTTTCGATCTTATTTTTCGGGGAAGAAGGCAATGTATTATCATCAATTTATTAAATGAAAGAAATCATGTTTTTAGTAAAACAACCATCTTAAACTATAGAATATACAAACTAACATTATTGGTTACAAATATATATCTACATGACAAAACAAAACATCATACTATACAACGAGTACGCACAATCGGAAAACGGCTTTTTATCTGGCTGCATACCATTTCGTCGTTCCGTTGAGTGTGACACGGGTCGAATAATTTAAAAAAAATTATAAATTCCTTATCACGTCACATATGCATGAAAAATGAAAGGCAGTAGATCCCACACGAATTAATAAAATATCCTTTTAGTCGGAAGGGATTCCATACAATTTCGGGATATGCATCTACTCGAGAAATTTTACAATAACAGGGTCACTCCAGAGTTGAGTCCAGAGTGAATCAAAATAGTACATGCGATCCCTATTTTTAAAATAGATTGCAAACCAATGAATCCCTTCACTACCAATAACATCTGTGTTCACAATAAAGCTACCGCAATTTCTTGTAGTTGGCAATTTCAATTTTTCATTCTTTCCAAACACCGATAAATTTGGAACATGTGAATCGTTCACTATTCATTACTCTCTGAAGTGTATTCGCTCCATTTTAAAAGTTAGTGAAAACGCTCCTAAATCTGTCTACTTCTATTAGGGCTTGTGACTCGAGGTAAACTAGTACACGTATAGGCTCGTCCATAGGCTAGGCGAATTCCAATCTGACTGAGACGTTTCCACTCTGTTGTGGACTTAAGTGTGTATTTACACTAGCAGATAAGTGTGATGTGATATCACACGGGTAAAGGTTAAATTGATCGAAGAATTCTTTCTTGCGTTACCCCAATCCCAAGCCATCACAATCACTTGCAATATGGGCCAGATTACTATATGCTCTCGCGCAAAGTAGAACACAAGGTCTGATGAATAATCCATAATCCATAAGCCCCTCCCAACGCAATGCTATTAACGTATAGTTATATTTTTAAGGCCGAAATTCTCGAATTTAAAGGCATTCTTTCATATTTCCATTCACCGAAGCATGGTCCTGCATTCCGATTAATATACTTTTAGGTAGATTTCCCAGGGCGATGTTTTCTATCTGTTTCGATGCCAACCCGGCTGGCACCGTGTATAGTTTGATCTGTGCTCTTTAATTGGGTATTTTTACTGTGGCCGTAGTAAATTTTTCTCAATTTCTATTTGTTTTGGTGAACTTAATTTCACTCGCCGTACGCGGAGGTATGTCTCCATAATGTGAATCATAACTGGTTTTGCTCCCTCTTCTTGATGAACATCCAGATTTAAACAGATCTCAGGATTCGTGCGGGTGAGCTTTATTTTCATATCCACCCCGTTCACAAGTAACTTCTGGAATGTGAAATCTGTATGCAGGCGTCCAAAACACTCGTATATCTTCTTTTTAGAATCTTTAAATTCGTCCTTTATACTACTTTCGTCTTGTCTTTAGCTTGATAATATCCCTCGGCACTTAAAAAGGTATCCTTCGCTTCTTTGGAAAAGTTGAGGACATTTTCCAGATAGGCTCGTAGGTGATAGTACCCCGTGCCTGCCGATATGTTGACCTGATTTAAATATACGTCACACTGATTGAATATAGAGTGCAGAAAGTTTGTTTCAGGGTATACAGCATATTTGTCATCGCAGTCCGTTCCAGCAGAATGGGCTATACGTAGTTTAGCGTACATGTGCACACAGCGGGTTAAAAAAGTAAGGGCCTGAGCTGGGTATCACGAATTCTATAGGGGCACTCGGGAAACTAATTGTGTTTAAAGGGTTAATTGTAATAAAGTCACTGTGTTCAATAGAAACTTGAGTTGGAGGCATGTCAAAGAGGGACAGCTCCGATTTACAACATTGTGAACTACACGGATGGATGAAGCGTGCCATGACGAGTTAGAAATAGTGCCTCCTCTCTTCGACAAGTAGTAAACAAACTATGATTCATGAGATCAATGTCCTTAGCTATATCAGTCAAAAAAATGGTCAACCATAGGTTTCATTCGCTTAGAACACTTCTTTTTTTATATCCTTTTACGTTAATGCACGTGATGGTAATCCCTTCTTCCGGACAGTCTTCTTCCCATCACCACGCATTTCTCTTTGCATCTTTGACGTTTTCTCCGTGTACGCTTTAAATGTCTTTTTAGAGCTTCTTTAGGTTTAGCCCCAGCAATATGTCTTCTGCTGTGTTAAGACCTGATTGTAACGCTTTCCTCGAGGTATCTGGCACCCCCTTCAGCAAGGGGACAACCGTACTAGTATGGTTGAAAAAATGGATCCAAGTCCACTACACGCTGGTATCTCATTCTCGATAGAGTGTGAAAGGCTTTCTTCATTATAACTCAGTGCGTCGAAAGTGCAGCTTCACTGTTAAGCTCCCGTTACCGAATGGAAATTTTTCCCTCAATCGTTCTTATATATATTGAGATATTGTTATTAGATTAGCGGCGACATTCACATAATGGGGACCTGTCATATGTAATACTCAAACTCCTTCCTCTATGGTTGGAATGTGAGCAATGCGCAGCAGGCGTGCCTGGGTATCCCCAACAAACTGGTGCTCCACTATATTGCTGTAAATATAGCACATGTCTGGGGTTTATAGCCGTCAACCATTTCCAACTGATACATTAGGCTGGACAAGTCGTGTTGTGCCTCGTGAAATGTGTCTCTTTGGATGACTGATCGATATCTTCCATCGGTCATAATTTTGAACACTCTTTGGTCTTTAATATTTCGGTTAGCTGCGATTTTAGGGCCACAGTACATGCATGGGGATCATTGTTTACGATTTCGTATACTAAATCGCTCGTAAGATTTGAGCTTTTTAAACTTACTTTAAGTCTCTCTCACAACCCTCGGCCTCACCATAGTGACCCGGTCCTAGTGTTATTCTGTACTGTAAACTGTGCACCCAGTCAGGGCGGTACGCATGGTTTCATCCCGAGTTACCCGGCTTTTTCACACTCATTACAGTCTTAAGAATCGTAAAAACGGGTTCTTTATAATCAATACATAAAAAAGGGTATTCAGCTGAATTTCGCATATACCCACCTCATACATATCACGACCCAATTCAATGGGTCCGTGGAGTTCTGTTACAAAGTTGGCTAGTGTGTTGTTAGGGTGTACAGACGAGGACGAGGAGGACGGGAGTTGACGTAGAAATGGTTAGGACGCCATGTTGCATACTATTTAAGCTTCATTATTGCATCAGCTTTTATATAGGTGTTGAAGCTTTCTGGGTATCCTAGCCATTTCACCAGGTACATTTTTCTCTTTCCTGAACCTTTGCTTCCTAAAATTTTCTCAATTTTAAACACATTTTTTCCTAAATTAAATGTCACTTTCTGCAACTCCTCGCGGTAAAAGCCTCCTGCGATTTCTTCCCCATTCAAATCTTACGTAATACAACATTATCTCGTCTTTAGATTTCATAGCCCTAATTTAAAAATCTACGTGTCCATCCTTGCTCAAATCCCTTCGCGAATTTATTTCCCGAACGCGACAGCCTTACATAATCATTGATTTTGAAATGTGTAGAGTGTGTGGTGGTGTTCCATATCTCCTCACCTCTGGGCGCACCTCTTTCTAAAACTCGTTAGGTGTTGTCCCAATCGTGCGATGGTGTGAGCGGTTGTAGGATGAGGCCAATGATTCCAGAATGTCTAGAAATCTGTATGTGTTTTATGTGTAAAATAGCGGTGCATGCGTTCCTTTATGGTACGTTGAACTCTTTCAGCTAAAGAGCCTTATGTATAGAATGGTAGTGTAGTAGCTGATATTAAACTCTGTCAACATGTTCTGAAAAGCTCGGCCTATAAATTCTTTCCCCATATCCGTACAAAAATAGCCAGGAACCCTGTTTTCTTTCAACATCACGTTTTGGTGGCTTTAGCAACTGTTTCAGGCGATTTATTTTTCAGAGGAATTAGCCACAGATATCTAGAGAATACATCTATTATGAATAGGATGTAGCGGTAACCATCGTTATACACTGAATATCTTTGCATGTCTGTTAAATCTGCTTGCCAAATAGAGTCAATCGAAGCAGCTGTTGTCTTGGCTGTTTTAAACCTTTTTCTCACAGGCTTATAAGTGTATAAGCATCCTGCTCCCGCAAAAACTCTCAACATCTTTTTTCCCTACTCCGTAAACACTTCTGTACAGTCTATCTACGCCTCCGTAGGGGCTGGGCTAGAAATATCATAATAGCGTCTTCTTAATGTTAGCCATTTGCGTATTTTAGAGGCACGTGGGTAGGGTTGATCGTTGTTTAACCTCTTCTTTCTCCTCTTCAGAGGTGTTACCGCCGGGGGTGATGGCGTCTTCAATTGTGTCACGTGCGATGCATGTTCCAAGTCTTTTAACCTGTTCAGATTTCCTATCATTGTTTTGGGGACATTTATTTGTTGTAGTCTTTAATATGCTTCCATCCTGATGGTGAGGGCCTATCCCACTTTCTCACCAGATCATGGACGATGTCTACGATATTCGATCCCTGTACCTTTGCTCCTTCCACAATGATCTCACCTGTATCGGTCCATTGTATGTGGGTCCTCATTCAATAGATTATAAAGACTTAAACCTTTATTCCTCAATGTATGTGGAGGGTGCTTTTTAATACATGCTCGATATGGTGTGCCGACCCATTAATCTTTGGTTGGTCAGCTCTATCGTCGGACACAGGCCTATGTCACCATGTCCATCGTTCCCCGTGCTGTGCCTAATAACCACGGGAATCTCTGTCGGATTCTTATAATTTTCGTACTCGTGAAGAAATTTCTGCAGAGCTTCTTGGTATAAGATTCTTTTCTCATCAGGTGTTTTTCACTGTTTAATAGGGTTAACAATTCGCTTTCCATTCTTTTAAGCCTGCTTTTACGGGGATCTAGATCCGTGTCTGGATTCTTTGAACTTTGCAGTGAAGCATACACCTCGTGTGGAATCACTACCACTTTCTTCATTATATTAATCTAGTCAGTAAAGGACCCAAAACTGAAAAAAATGGGGAGGAATGACCCCTCTTTGACAAAATTCTTTTTTCTTTTGCAACGGACGTAGGCGAGCCTTCTGAGGTGGTTTCATTGATACATTGCAATTTATAACGTTAAGACAGATTTCACAGATGCATTTTAAAAAGTCGGAGTCGATATTTTTAGCAAACATCTGCTGCATTGCCGGGGCAGTCGATGATAGATTTTTATTAATTCATGGTATTTCTTTAGCCTCTTTGTCATTCTGGAATATACACCGTTTCAGGCTCGTTTGGAAATATATTCGTTCTTAGAAGCACCCTAAACGTGTTTCGCGGATGAAGGTCGCAAAGCAAATATCCGTAACGCTGCTTGTAGCTTCTTTATAAACTTCCAAAAACTCCTTACGCTGATTCGGGAACATTTGATTGGCTAATACCCCAATTTGTGATACATCTCTACGTTGCGCGAATAAGACTAGATATTGTGTATTTAACGACACATCGCGCATGTATCTATTTTTGAAAAATAGATTCTGATTGATGAAGAACACGCTTATGTTAAGATGGTGGAGAATACTGTAAATGTCTCGGCAAACGTTTTATCCATCTCCAACATGAGATCGTCAATTACAATGACTGTATGTTCATTTCCCTTTAACGAATTAACGTCATATACACCTTTGTGGAACAAAATATCATCTTGGTACTCGTTGAACACTGATTGATACGTCGAATAGCACCATATAACTTTATGCACAAATTTTGAGAACATCTCTCCCTTTTCTTTAATGATTTTAAGCATAAACACAGTTTTACCACATCCTGTAGGGCCAGATATAATACATGTGGATGGGCTCGTGAACCTGAATTTTTCTACAGAATCCATTTCTAACACGTCACACTCCTAAGGGTCATTTACAAAATATAATAAATATTTAAGTGATGATCCTTATATTCTACAGTCTTGCTTTTCTCTTCTCCCACAGAACCGTGAATGACGATGAGGTACAGCACCCATCATCGATATTACAGATGACCCGACGACAGTGTAGTTGTGATCACAGAATCCATCCCTGACGAATCACCAGCGATACCTGTAGCACGCGACAATTCAAAGCGGAGGCATGATGAAGAGCCCTCCACGTCAGGTATAAAGCGTGCCAGGATTGCGCCGGTTGTTACCACCAGTAATAGAGCCCCAACCTCTACGTCTTACGACACAACCCCCACAATAGTACCTTCCTCAAATATACCTCTTATTCCTGTTCAATTCCGGGTACATCCTCCACATCCGCAGCAGCTTCTCGTTCTGAGGATGGCATAACATTCGAGTTGGTGCGCACCGCTACCCCCACCCCAGCCTTGACTAGAAATCGGTATATAGTCAGGGTTGATCCTAGATCCATGTATAGCAATGGTGTTGAACACGGACTACGGCGCATAGTTGAACGTATTGTAGAGTTTGCCCTTCAGAACCGCGACGAACGTGAAGTCAGGACGGCTGTCCTTCGGATTCGGGTCAGATGACGGAGATGTAGATGATTTTTGGGTAGTAATACCGTTCAACGCTTGGCAGCTGAAGATATAGAGTATATATTAGGCCGTATAATGCAGGCCTCTCAAAGTAGTATAGCCTTCAATATGGACAACTTCACGGTAAATATTGACCGTGTATTCCGTGTTGCGGGTCATAGTGCCACACCTTATACTCTTAACTTCAATTCTCAGGCTATTTATAGACGGCATATAAACGTCGATCGTGGTTGCGGCTTTATAGCAGTAGTCTTAGCTCGTATGTTTACTGTACTAAATACACGGACCCAAAAAATTTGGTTGCCTACGGTAGTGGAGCGTGCCCGTAAACTAGCTGTAGACTGTAAACTTGAGTTTGACTGTAATATGGGTCCTGAGAGCTGAGAAGGGTAGAACAGGAAATGAATGTTCGTATAGTTGTATTTGGAATGGATGATCGTCGTAGGACTGTGTATGTTTTAAAAGCAGTGTGAGAGATCGTACAAGCCCCTACTTATTTTAGGGTGTCAGGAAAACGTATCTCCCCATCCGTAATATAAGGGACCTTTACGCGAGTTATGATAAAAGTCGAAAATATGGACGACATCATGATTTGTGTAAGGGTGTATCGAGTTTGCGGATGATATAGTGAAACATTGTAAAGATTGCCACATGGTATGTGAGCAGTGTAAAAGCTCCAAATGTGAAAGCCGTGTAGTTGAAGCTGAGAAGAGGGATTGTGATGTGTAGACGCACATTTTTCAATAATAACTGTTTTGAGCTCCATAAATCAATTGGCACGTGCAGGAAAATGAGAATCTGTGAATGTGGTATGTTTCATATGATGGATAATTGGGGAATTTCAGCATAAATGTGATGAAATTCACTGTTCTACATGCCATGAGAAATATAAGGCGGTTGGAGTAAAGCATGTATTATATGAAAGACGCTAAGCCTAAAAATAGCCCTTGTATAACTGTGTACTACGATATAGAAACATACACGAACGCTGAAACCAAAGAGGTTATTCCACATTTACTTGTAAGCCAGACTATCTGTGATGAGTGTATGGAGATCGAGTGTGATGAGTGTCACAAATGTGGTAAACGGACAAACGTTTTTAAAACGATGCCCACGATAGCCTGTGAAACTCTTTGTGTCCTATATTGTCAAGTTAGCGGACAAGTTAAAAAAATGACTGTGTATATTCTGCCCATAACGGGCAAAATTTGACACACAGTTCCTTTATAAGGAGTTGCTTGAGCACGAGTCATCTGAGATATTTACAGGTGATCCCTTGAAAAGAGGCAACAAACTAATACAGATGCAAATAAGAGGTAATGTACAGTTTAAAGACACTATTCACACCTTGTAAATTAGCAAAGCTACCCAAGGTGATGGCGTAGCCGCTGAAGTTTCAAAAGGATATTTCCCTTACACATTCCTCACTAGCGAAACTTTAAATTACGTAGGACTACCTCCACCCAAACATTACTTTAACTATGAATGTATGAGTACAGATGAACGTGAAGATTTTGACCGATACTACAACAGTTTTAATGAATCTAATCCTTATAATATAGCTGATGAATGTGAGCGTTATTGCGTGAATGATGTCGCGTGCTTAGAGTATGTTTCCAGGCCTTTAGAAGGATGTACATAGGCCGTTTCAAATGCGATCCGTTGCAAGTCGCAACCACCATCGCCTCATTATGTTTTACGGTGTTCAAGAATAACTTCATGCCTAAAGACACCTTAGCCGTTATTCACAGAAACAATCCCCGCAGTTATGGGCACAAGGCTATTTACTGGCTCATACACCTACAGCAGCAGACAGGTGTATACATAAAGCATGCCCGCAACAGGGTAAGTACCCATTAAGGTTAATGGTCGTGTTTTTTGGGTTGATGGTCTAAGTGAAAACCGTGCCACTGGTGAGAAGACTGTGTACTCCTTTAACGGTTGCTGGTGGCACGGATGCCCCCGTCCTGAGTGTGGAATCGTAGGAGATATCCACGGTAGATCCCTGCCGACAGTCGCGTGGACCCGCACCCGCGATCAACTTATATCCCAGTTCACTCACAAAGTCTTGTGGGAGCATGAGTATGATGCACGGATGGAAACAGATGACAGTACCGTGAAGAAATAACACGATCAAACGTTCAATGGTTGGATCCTCTCAAATGCGGTGATAGCTTGTTCGGAGGGCGTACAAATCCCTTCAAGCTATACTTTCCGCCTACGGAGGCGTGAAACTCCATTACTACGACTTCTGTTCTTTACATCCTACGTGATGAAGAACAATCCGTACCCCGGGTGCACCTGAGAAACTGGTGGGACCTGACCTGCCCACCATCGAGGTGTTCTCAACAAATTTGAACGGGTACTATTTCGGCCTTTCTTTCGTAGATGTGCTCCCCCCACGCGATTTATGGATGCCGATCTTACCCGTCGTTAGATCACAAGCTCATGTTTCCCTGTGCGTGAAGTGCGCAGAGGAGAACAATGGGGAATGTAATCATACAACCAACCAGCGTAAGATCAGAGGTGTATATACAAGTCCAGAGCTGGATCTAGCGTTCGCCATGGCTACAGAATATTGAAGATACATGAGGTGTGGAGGTTTCAGAAGCTACCCAACCTTTTCACGCCATATATATAAACGTTTTTTGAAGGATAAGGTAGAGCATCAGGGTATCCGCGAGGAGTTGATACCGAAGATGAAAAATCGGTATATTCAACGTTACCGTGACCGTGAAGGTATACAGCTTGACCGTTCCCAAATTGTAAAGAACCCTGGCAAGCGCTTTAGTGCAAAGTTGTGTCTAAACAGTCTTTGGGAAAATTTGCACAGAATACTGGCAAAGGAACGTTCATTTGGCACAAAGTTATAGTGAAGTCTGGGATTATGCCAACGCTCCGATAAAGAGGTCATGGAGATGTGAATGTAGGTAATACTTACATAATAAAGTAAAATACCGAATTGGCCACAGATACCTCACGGGTTACAAACACACCTGTAGCCAGCTTCACAACGGCCTACGCACGCATCAAACTTTGGGCTATTGCATTCTCTTGGTCGGAGGGTTTTGTACGCCGATACAGATAGTGTGATATTCTCAGCGAGGGAGGGTGAATACATGCCTCCTATTGGTGAATTCCTCGGAGTTAACTGATGAGATCAAGGATGAGTATGGAGACATCGCATACGCCGACTTTTTGTCTCAACAGGCCAAAAACTTATGGGGTACGGGTGAGGGTGGGGAGGATATGAAATATATCGTGAAGGCTAAGGGTATCACGCTCAACCAGGCGAATCGGGGGTGTTAACTTTGATTCGTTGAAGGATCTCTAGTGTGCTTGGATGATGATGAGGTGACCGCCGCCCCAACTAACTGTAGGTACCCACAATTTTCGGGCGCAGAAGCTGGGGGGCGTGAAGGAACTTAGGGGTACAAAGGTGTGCCGTAACACCTATAGGAAACGTTACCAGGTGCCTGGTACCTATGATACCGTACCCTTTGGATACCATAATCTTTGATATCTATTGTTAACGATATTATTTATTACACGTATTTGTAAATATATATACACCTTGAATATTTCGTTTATTAAATAAATCGTGTTTCAATTAGCGTTTCACTTTCTCCTTTGTGTGTGTGTGTGTGTGTGAGTACACAGGAGAAAATTCTAAGCTCCGCCCAGCGTGTGTACAGAGAAAGTTCTAAGCTCGCCCACCTGTGTGATTGGTCACGTGACTCTGCTATTAGCTGGGCATATCTCTTCCTGCGTCTTCAGTTGATCGCTGCAAGCCCTGGGTCTCAGACGTGCATTTCCCCACGTAGACGAAAAATAGTAATGGCTACCTTTAATATTGCGTGTTCGACGTTTATGAAGTGGTATTAGTAAAGTGTGAAGATAAGGTTACTGAATGGCTCCCTATTCCACCCTCCTTTGATACTTTTAAGGCTACATTGAATCGTGCGAAGGAACAAGAGGTACAAATACTCTACGGCTATTCTGGCGAGAGCATTGCTGGATTTCGTGGTACAAGTGATGCATTGAACTATGTTGTAGGACTAAACTTTATAAAAGCTTATATATACCGTGAAGTAGAAGAACAACACGTGCAGAAGAGAAGCAACGGATATGGTTAGTGAGTCTTGTTGATGAGTGGTGCGACAAGCGATATTATGTCATGTTGCATCATACCGAGTACTCGTACCCTGCGACTGAGAATGTAAATCTTGTCATCATGAGAATCTTAAGTACTTTTACAACTACATTAATATATATGATGACGAGGTTTGTATTGAGGTTGTGGCTAAAGGTCTGCGTATGAGATGAGTATCTCATGCTAAGCAAAGTTAAAATATGGTCATATGTTTCTTCAAATAGTGGGCCAGAGTGTGAATAAAATGTGTTTAGTTCGTGAAAATACCCCTATGCAAAAATGTCTGGTGCTATTCTGGGGAGTGGGAGTGATAAAACATTAAAACCGGTATTACTTCATGTATCAAAAATTTCTCAAAACACCTACCCAGTATAATGGGATACAAGATATAAAGTTGGAACAGCGCATTACACGTTTCTTTACCTTATGGTGTACTCACTTCTCCCGTCGAGCCGATCCGTTCCATGTGGCTCATAGTCATCTCACAGCTTGAACCGACTGGACGTGCGCTCCTCGAATACGATGGAACTTCCTTTGAGCAGCATTTTCAATGCCGTGTACGATGTGTCCGTGGCGAAGTCGTTGCGCGTGTTCAGGCGTAAAACCGGTGCCACTAACTATGTACTGGAAACGACTTGTAGACAAACAAACAAACGGAATTTGTTTATTTAAGTGTTGAGGAGATGTACAGAATCTTCTTGGTAGTTTAGAAGTAGAGTGAGGATTGTTATAAAATTCCTGCAGGTGTAGGTACAAGAAGAGAGCAGATTAGTGATACCCCATCATATGCCGTTGTTTATACGTTGTGTATAAATCACGATCAGCCATGCATTGATATACGACTGATGTGGAAGAATGCATCTGATAATAACTTTCTTGTTTCACATTGCTAACCACGACCCTCTTTTTATTAACTATCTCAATTCCCAGCATCATAGCATCAAATTCACTAAAGAAAACGAACCTAACAACACCCTACCCTTTTTAGATATAACAATAACAAAACAAAATAGATTCAACACTTCCATATATCGAAAACCTACATATACAGACCTAGATACAAACTACTTAAGCCACCCCCTTACTATATAAAAGTAGCAGCATTAAAATCTTAATCCATCGTGCTTTTTAACTTTGATCCTCCTACTTATCCTTCCACAACGAATTAGAATTCGTTCACAGTTTCTGCACTAGTAATTCTTTCCCAAAACATTTACTACATTCTCTAAATAGAAAGTTTCTCAACAACATTTATCAGCCCCCCCTATATATAAATATATATATATATATATATATATATATATGGTAAGGATTTACTACATTCTCTAAATAGAAAGTTTCTCAACAACATTTATCAGCCCCTATATATTATATATATATATATATACATATATATATATACACAGGGTGGGCCGAAAGTCTGGATCCATAGGAAAATATTTATTTTAATACATAAATTACAACAAATGGTAAATACTTAAAATGAATATCAACTTTAACTTGTAAATGCGTATCCGTGATACTGTACAGTAGTTCATTCCAGTATAAATACTGAAATACTTTTTTTATTTCAGCCCAGAAATGGCTTCGAATCTAACAACAGAAGACCGGGTAGAACTTGTGCTCATGTACGCAAGACAGGGCGCTACACACAGAGAAGTTGCTACCGAATTCAATAGAAATCATCCTGATAAGCATCCAGTAACACATGCGACTGTTGGCAAGTTGTTTAAACGTTTCAAAGAAACAGGAAGTGTACTGTACATGATCGACGGCGTTCTGGTCGTCCAAAAACTGCAACTGATGAAAATACCTCTGCAATGGTATGTGAAACTTTAACGAATAGTCCAGTAAAGTCAACAAGAAGATTATCAAATGAAACACGCATCTCGAGAACGTCAATTCGAAGAATTATTAAAAATCATAAATTCCATCCCTAAGTGTCTCGATGTCAGAGGCCGCCAATTTGAGCATTTGTTATAATTTGTTGTTTATATTGGAGTACGAACCACTGTACAGTATCACGGATACGCATTTACGAGTTAAAGTTGATATTCATTTTAAGTATTTACCATTTGTTGTAATTTATGTATTAAAATAAATATTTTCCTATGGATCCAGACTTTCGGCCCACCCTGTATATATATATATATATATATATATATATATATATATATATATATACATATATATATACTGTATATATACTGTATAGGGTGTCCCAGAATTAACTATCTATTTCAATAAAATTGGACAAATTTTTTAAAAACACACTTTTATTTATGTTTATCATGTTTAATATGTGTTAGAAATGTATAAATTTCTAAATTTTTTTCATAATTTCATTTTCATAATTTTTTCATTATCTGGTCCAATGAAAGACCGTCTGAAGTCATAGAATGGCAAAGAGACTCTCCAAAAGTTAACGTGTGGCTTGGAATGACCAACCCATTCTTCTTTGCGGAGGCAACTGTAACAGGTACCGTCTACCTTGATATGCTTCAGCAGTTTCTCGAACCACAGCTTCTTGATGATGGCATTCTTGATAATGTTGTGTTTCAACAAGAAGCATTGATCTTTTGGCGATAAACCTTTGTTTTTATGAAACCCCATGCAAAGAAATCCAGGGGTGTCAAATCCGGAGAACGCGGAGGCCAAGGTCGAGGTCCTCCACGTCCAATCCACCGATTCGGAAGGCGTCTGTTGAGGTATTCTCGAACAATTAGAGCATAATGACATGGTGCTCCATCTTGTTGAAACAACATTATCAAGAATGCCATCATCAAGAAGCTGTGGTTCGAGAAACTGCTGAAGCATATCAAGGTAGACGGTACCTGTTACAGTTGCTTCCGCAAAGAAGAATGGGCCATAAATTTTGGATTTGATCATTCCAAGCCACACGTTAACTTTTGGAGAGTCTCTTTGCCATTCTATGACTTCAGACGGTCTTTCATTGGACCAGATAATGAAAAAATTATGAAAATAAAATTATGAAAAAAATTTAGAAATTTATACATTTTTAACACATATTAAACATGATAAACATAAATAAAAGTGTGTTTTTAAAAAATTTGTCCGATTTCATTGAAATAGATAGTTAATTCTGGGACACCCTGTATATGGTAAGGAATAGGAGGACTAGAAGGTGGTACATGTTTATTAGTCAGACGTTTCGGAAATTGGATTTCCATTATCATTGCTAAGCGGTAAAAAATAAAAAGTGTACAAATATAGTAAGAGAATTTATACCAAAATATTTGTACATTCCTATGATAATAATTTAAAGTTAAAATTATGTAAAATGTATAGAGGTAAGAATTGTAGTCGTCGAGAGTAGGTTTTGTACTGATTGATTGATTGATTATGTTTAATGGTGCACCAATCCAGTGTGTTATTAACCCCAGGGTTTTGAACTAAGGATATGTAGGGATTCAAGGGTGCTGAGGTCGGTTGATTGGTATGCTGAATTGATAATTTTGAAATTCGTGGAGAGCAGTGGGTGATTGTTGAGGTATCAATGATCTCTTATTGATGATTTCGTTGGATAGAAATGACACGATGTTCATCCACCCTTTTTTGACGTTGGCGAATGGTGCTGCCAATATAGCTCGTATTGCAGTGAGTACAAATGAAACAGTAGATACTGATGAGACAAGGGGCTGGGTTTTTTGTCTTTATGGTTGAGATACGAATTAATGCTATTATTATTGGTGACTACAAATTGATGATTAAGTTGAGGGTAAAGTGGGTTGAGTCGGTGGCGAAGTTCTGATTGTACTTTGTAACTAATATAGTCGTAGTAGGGAGAAGAAAAGTAATGTATATCTTTTTTAACAGTGGGGACTTTAAGGGGGGGGTGATAAATGTTGTTGAGAAACTTTCTATTTAGAGAATGCAGTAAATGTTTTGGGAAAGAATTAATGATGCAGAAATTGTGACCGAATTCTAATTCGTTGTGGAGGATAAGTAGGAGAATCAAAGTTGATAAGCACGATGGATTAAGACTTTAATGCTTTTATTTTTATATAGTAAGTGGGTGTGGCTTAAATAGCTTGTATCTAGGTCTGTGTATGTAGGTTTTCGATACATGGAAGTGTTGAATTTATTTGGTTTTGTTATATCTAAAAAGGGTAGGGTGTTGTTAGGTTCGTTTTCTTTATTGAACTTGATGCTATGATGCTGGTAACTGAAATAGTTAATAAAAAAGAGGGTCGTGGTTAGCAATGTGAAAGAGTAGAAAGGTCTCGTCGATATATCTTTTATACAGTGCGTTCGAAAAGTCTCTCCGCAGTCAACCAACACTTTAAAAAATGTGTTTGACAGCAAGTGTAGACGAGTTGCTCTGTGCCTGCAAAATGGTGGAAAACACTTTCAACACATGCTGTAAAATCAAAAGGCTATGTAATAAAATCACTAAATCATGGTTGAATGAAAACATTGTAGTTTTTCAATTTCTTATGCGGTTAACATAGCACTGCAAGGAGACTTTTCGAACGCACTGTATAAGCGTGTTTGTAATGCGTGGGGCAATGGAGTTGCCATTATTTTTGTGATAACAGAAATATGTTAGCTAGTGTAGCTCTTAGGGGGATCCCCTGGCTAGCGAATAGGTTTGTTGGTGAAGTTGAAAAGAAGTAGGTGTCTGAAGTGGTAAGGGTTAGCAGTTTGGTAAATTCTTGTTTCGTTAGGTTGAGGTCTGTGTTCCGATTATGGAAAAAAAATTGTTGGTGCAGATGTCATTGACTTCTCTAATTGGCACGTTGTTGTAGAGCAGTGGTTCTCAACCTTTTTTTAACCATCGCCCCCTTGAAAATTTTTTTGCCCACTCTATTTTCAAATCGCCCCCCTACACACACAAAAAAAAGTGAAATAAAAAACTTTCAAACTTACTATTTTATTTAATGAGATCCTTGAGATTGGTGTTTTTCTACTAAATATGCAATGTTCGGTTCAATGTCGCTGAGCTTAATTCTTATGTCACCTCTTCTGCATACATCCAATCTGTTTCTTTCCTTTGTTAGTAATTTATTCACTGAACTAAACACAGTTTCAACCATATATGATGTTGGAAAACAGACAATTATTTTGGCCATTTCGGTCCATAACCTTGGATATAGTGTTTTACAGTCTTTTACTGACCAGAATTCAGTCTTTCCTACTTTATCATACATGTATTTTGAGTTATCATTGCATCGTAATTCAATTAATTCTTCTTGAATTTCTTCTTCAGCTAAACTAACATCACAATTAAATGGGTCTAACATCCATGGTTTTACTTCAAAGGAAAATAAATCAGAGAATCTTTTGTTCATGTCACTTTTTAACGAACATGTGTCCAGAATACGTTTCAAGATCCATTTTGGTAAGTGAAGAACAAATTTCTGCCAGCTCAGGCATCCTGTGAAACATTTTTTTAAGTAAATTATCTTGAAAAAATTCCAATTTTTCAGTAAATGCTTTCAATACTGTTTTACAATCAATCAATGTAATAAATTTTCCTTGAAGTTGAAGTGATACCTCATTAAGCTTTCGAAATATCCCAGCCATATAATATATGTTATTTTTATGTTTTCTTATTTCTTTAGCAATATCTCCGTCCCCTTCACTTTCTAGAAAGTTAACTATGGTATCAAAAAGGTTTACAAATCTTGCTAAGCAATTTCCTTTGGAGAGCCATCTGACTTCCGTATGTAAAAGGAGTCTTACATACTGTTCATCATGCTCAGAACAAAACTTCCTGAATAGGCGATCATATTTGCTATGTGATTTTATTTTATTGATAGTTTTAATAACTATACCAAGTGAATAATGTAGAATTGGACTCATATTTTTTGCTACAAGATTATGTCTGTGAACAATGCAATGTATTGCAATGATTCCAGGACATATTTTTTTCAAATGTGCTACGAGGCCTTTATGCCTTCCGACCATTGAGGTAGCACCATCAGTTGCAATCGATATCAAATTTTCTAATAGAACTTTATTTTTATCAAACCAGGATCTTAAAGCAATAAAAATAGATTCCCCAATAGTGTCAGTTTCTAGGTATTTCACAAATAATATATCTTCTTTCAATTTACAATCATCATTAAAATAACGTACATACGCCATGAGAAGGGCCTTGTTATCAACAACTGTGGACTCATCAACCTGAATTGAGAAATTAGTTTTTTTCAATCTTTCAACTAGTTGTTCTTCAATATTCACTGATATTTCATCAATTCGTCTTCGAATTGAATCGTTGCTTAATGGTAAACTTTTTAAGATACCTGAGGGATCTTCATGCATCACATTTGAAATAACAGTTTCTAATATAGGCTTCATGACTTTCTCAGTAATTGTATGAGGACAGCCATTTTTTGCAACAATTTTTGCAATCTCATATGACGCAACATTGGCTTCATCTAATTTGGTATCTTTCTTAACAAAATGTGTAAGTAAGTTAGGTTGCTGCTCAAAATTGGTTTTCAATTTTTTGAAATAGTCAACGGTTTTATTAGCTTTATCTGGATGCTTCCTTTTGAAATGGTCAAGAAGTCTTGAAGGTTTTAAAGCTTCATTCGAAAGAGTACTATTACATAAAAGACATAGGCTTTTTTGGATCGAGAGGGCTTTCAATAAAACCGTAAGATAGGTATTCACCAAGGTATTGGCAACACTTTTTCTTTGCTCCACTTGACATTACTAAAGGGTCTTGTGCATTATGTAATTTCAATAAAAAGTTGACAACGATAAAGTATTTAAAAAATATCTGAAATTTGAAAAAAAGGGTTTAGATGTGTCATTAGCAAGGCTGTGGAGTTAGTACACAAAACCTCCAACCTCAACTACTCAATTTTTTGTCCTTCTGACTCAATCTCCAACTCAGACTAGCAAACTAGGTGTAATAGGCCTAATAATTGTACTTTTAATTTTGCTATGATGCTAGTTATACAAGATGTCATTTCATCACAATCATGTGAATCATCAGGCTACTTTTTTAATAAAAAAATTTAAAAGGCACTAGTTTGGCAGCTAAAAAGCACTAAAAGCGCACTAAAAATAATAATCACGTTATCATTTTAGTAGCGCAAGCCTAATTTTAAGTTCAAGTAGCCTCATTCCCGTGAAGTAGGCCAAACTGGCATCCTCCGCCTTAAACCTTGCAACGTTTTCAAAGGAAAATCACATTTATACATGTGTTAGCACTCCTTATTTATGAATTTTTATCAGATAAGAAAGCGAACATTCGAAACTCTATTTTATTCTTAAGAAGCACAAATTGTGTGATTAAATTGAGTGACTAGAAACGTGACAACGAGGTCATTGTCTCCGTACTCGAAACAAGGGACGAACGCGAAAATTAAGAAGCACTAAAGCACTAAAAGAAAAATCAAAGATAATAGATAATAGCACAAAAAATAACACCCGCCCACGCTTCTAATTAGGTAAAAACTGACGCACCGTATGCGTAACCGTCACTAAGCCGCTATAGAATGCTTTGAATGACGACCCCCCCACTGCACTTCTCATTGGTCAATTCCCTTTAACGTCATCGACGGCACAATACATACTCCGAATAGTGTTTCAAAACCATTGATGAGCAATTCGAAAATAATTTAATTTTAATCGTTGCCTAAATAAATTTTCGCCCCCCTTCAGTCAAATTTTCGCCCACTTTCGCCCCCCAAGAATTTCATTTTCGCCACCAGGGGGACGAAATCGCCCCCGTTGAGAAACCCTGTTGTAGAGTAATACTATGTCAAAGCTAAGCTGTGCATATAGAGGTTGTTTGATTTGTTCAACGTCAATATTTCTTTTACGAATTCGTAGAAAATGGAAATAGAATATTCATTCTGCATTATGGGCTATGGTAGTGGTGGGGTGTATTAGGAATTTTGCTAGGTAGAAATTATGGTGATGAATGCAAAAAGGATAGGTCTAATGAGTAAATTTGATGTGTATTTTAGGGAGGCCATAAAGAGTGTCTGTGGAGGTGAATAGAGTATATTTGGTCGTAATCATCCTCCGAAATTTTATTTTGAACATATAATTTTTGAGGAAACGGATGATTTTATCTTCAAGTTTAGGGAAAATGCTAGAGGCTTGTCATTAATTTTTTTTAATTTGGCGGAGTCATTGAGGGCTTTATTCAACTTATTATCATCATCTGATTTGTTAAGAAGAATGGTATCTGCTTTTCTCAGGACGTGAAATCATGATTTAGTCATCCCTGGATGATTCTTTTAGGCAAGCGATATCTTACTATTGATTACGTGGAAAAATTTTGAGTTTTTAATTTATAAAAGTGTTTATGGGTGATGTAGGCAGAAAGGCTAGATCTAATGGGAAAATTTGGTATCGTCAGCTATTAGAATTAGTTTTAAACTATGAAAAAGTTTTTCAAATGATAAAAAGTGTTTAAAATAATTTATCTTGAAGTTTGGTAACTTAAAATATAGCCCGAAAGAGAGAGTCGTCTTTCGTTGTTGCTCAAATTCTCTTAGAAAATTGTTTGATCAGGGTTAAGAGGTTGAAGGTTCGATTTCAGGCCTATTTGATTTAATTTTCTATCATGTCTTAGCTGAATCTGTATGCGAAAGTTATTGGCGTCTTTAACAATTTGATTTTAAACATTAAATAGATTATAAAAACTTGCAGATTCTTTTAGTTGAGTTAAAAAGAGAATATATTTATTGAAGTTTAATATTGCTATGCTTAACATATATATTATATATATGCATGTATAACATGCCATTATTATGTACATATATGGTGATTGTAAAGAAGTCTTTTTATTGCCGTTTGTACAGGAGCTGACAACAGAAAATACAGTCACAGTGGTCGACTGGATATATAACTTGTACGTTTCTTTGCTTCGAAGTAAGAGTTGATTATTGCATAGCTAATACGAGGTTAAATAAATTAATCTTTACCGACGATGCGAAATGTAGTTGTATTGAAGTTGTTAGTCCCTTGACCAAGTATTTTACAGATGGGGCTGATAATTCGGAAAGAATCACACGAATAACAGAGTTACCGCCGAAAAAATTCGCTAGTCGTTTTCTTTAACTGTTTGGTGTCAGATCGAAATTTAAGGCATACTTGCTTATATATTTCAATGTTTTGTATGAAGAATGAAGATGAATAAGTTTATTGGTAGACCATTATCCAAATGCCTAATATTAAAAATACAATGACAAATTACATACTAAGGATAGAAATATATACAATTAATGAGAAATAATAGAGTACTTTCGCAGTTGTGTGAAGCTACAACCAGCCGTTTTCATATCATAAATTCCATAGCTTAGAAGACGTACGGTAGGATTTCTAATAGCGTGGATAATCGGGGGGGTTGATTTTTTAATTCGTTGCATTAGACTCTATATAGACATATCATTTGAGTGGGACCTTTTAATACCAAACTCAATTAGTTCATAAGTTATTATTGAATTGGCGTAGTTATAAGAACTTCTCTACTATTTTCGAGAAACATGAGGCGATGAAAATAACAGAAAACTACATGGGTGAAATATATGTCTATTTAATAGTTTCTGGATGTATTTCGTAATGCAAAATATTAGAACAAGGCAAAATTTGTTTGAGTTGATTGTATTTATTCTAATTTTATTTTGTGTGGTATTAAGCCAAGAAGATTATATCATGGACAGCGATAAAGAAAACTTTGCTATTTTGCCTTACACTACAGTTCTTATATACAAAATATATACGTTGGTTACATTTACTAGCATATATAGCTACATATATATCAGCAGAAGGCTGGTGTTCCAGAAATGGATCTTCTGCACCAACGCCTCCAGCGTTTGTTTGCTTGTTTTTGTCTGTTCTTGCATGTTTCTTTTTGTTTGATTTTGTTTGTCTCATGAAAGACCTTGAGAGAATCTCATAGGACAGGAGGATTTTTTTTTTCTCGTGAAAGAAGGCGATGATGAATTTTTCCCCCCAAAGGAAGAGGGGGCCCCGCACTGGGCAACTGCCCTTCACTAGGCATGTGAGGCCCAATAAATGGGTTACGAACTTAAGGAAGGGAGGCCCCTTATAAGGGAGGCGAAGGCTTTCAGGGGCACCCCTCCACGGGCAGGATTTCAGAACACCCCAACATCCTCGTCCGAAATGTGGCTATACTACTAGTGGGATCTAAGAAAGTGCTTTAATTGTCTTCTATGGGAGGACCCGGGTCATATTCTACCGGATGACCATACACTGGAGGGTTTTCTTGGAAACTGTACTCTAGGGAAAAGGTTATAATGTTATAATGTTTCAGACCAACAAAGACCCTAGGATCCACTCAGGGCTGGTCTACCTAACTGTGTTCGTAATTGTGTATTGTGCATGTCCTCCGTGGTGGCGGAGGGGACCTACAATTTTACGTGGCTTCCGAACCTCAAAGAACATAAGAACATAAGAAATTCTTATAGTGGGCACACTAGGGGCCACTTCGGCCCATCGAGGTGGCTCCACTATGTTAAAACTGCCTGTACATTGGCAACAACCAATTTTTACATAACTAAATAATTATCAATTTAAAACTAACTAATTACACCAGTACACATTTGAAAACTTGTCGATCGATTTTTACAAACTAGTTGGTGATTCTATATAATTTGAGTGGGCTGATCTCAAAAATATAGTTAGTTTTTCCTATCACGTATGATTTTCTTACTACAGGGTGTGTCATAAATCCCCCATTTATCCCCAAATGTGAACCATCTTATCGAGACCAACATTGGATTGCACATGCTAAACCATAAATTTTGTTGTTATAGACTACAGTAACGCTTACATAATAATGTAGGGTAAAATATATAACAACCAGTCCCGTTCCCAGCAAAATACTCTCCCCTCCCATCAATGGGTGGTTAACATTTGGGGACAGATGAGGTATTACAACACCCCTTGTAGCACGAAATCTTTAGGTGATAGAGAAAAACCTAATTAAAGCAGAATTAAATAGTTCCTAGCTCTTGGAGAAGCATATTCATATTGCTTGTTTATTAAAGAAACAAAATATTTACCTTCTTTACTTGCAAACATTTCAGGACTTATTCCAAAGACTTAAGACTACGAAGGTAGATCTGACTAATGACGACTAAACCGGTGCTTCTTTGATGTTTTCTTATGCTGTGCGTTAGGCTGATCTCGTTGCAGACACCAGCAGTAATCCGCCATCATATTTGTATGCCATCTTCCTTGATATCTTCTTTCCATGGTTTTGATGTCCTGGTGAAATCGTTCCCCTTGCTCTTCTTCATTGTCTGGATTTGGAGCTGAATCAGAATCTGAATTGTATTGATCCAGACTCTCGGGTGGGCGGGAAATAGGAACTTCTGGACCATGGGGTACCGGCCTTATTGCAGATGGAAGACTTGGGTATTGAAGGCTCTCTTTATTCTTTGCATTATAACCTTTAACATTGCAAGAACAGAAGTAGCAGTCGTCGGTATGGTTTCTAAGCTCGTGCCATACCATAGGGATCCCAAATGGCAAACTTTTCTTTTTACCTTTGCTCCAATTCCTTAGTGCCGCAACACACGTAAGACAAACCTTGAGTGGAAGCCCAACTTTTGTCTTGATCTTCTAATTTAATTCCAAAATAAGCATGATAAGCTCTCTTAATGAAGGTCGTTACATTTGTCCTTTGTTTTACAACAACATACCGACCACAAATATAACAAAATAGGTCTGGACTATGGGTACATCATCTAGAAGCCATTATTAAAATTTTAAAGACGTAATGTTAGAATTATCTATCTGAAAAATATGAAAAAACGAAATTAATTAAAGACAAAAAAGGTAAAAAATTACTAAACGCCCCAAAATTGTTTTGCTAATAACTTTAAAAATGTGGGTCATAGAAAAAACTGGCAGCATTTTTGAATTCAGCGCAGCGAACTGCTTCAGAATCACAACTAAAAACAAAGAAATCTATTTTCATGCAGACCGGTGTTATCAATTTAAAACTAAAGATAGAATCTCTTTATCCAGAGGATCAAGTCATAATAGACTACTATCCACAAATATGTTACACTCTATATCTATTTATAACCGACATGCAAATATATCAGATCCAAAGAATCCAGTCAATACGGTATCCATCAATACCAGTACCTTGCCAACCAAAAATAAGTCACGGATCATATCAATTGCAAACCAAGTCACAATTTACAACCATATACATTACAATATATATACTTAGGAGGAAAAGTGTAGGTGTGGCTGTAAAGCCTGTAGAGTAGGGCGGAGTGAAAAACTCATTTTTCGAATTTTCAAATTGGCTAGTGTGGACAATGTGTGGAGTAGTGAGGAAATAAGCTGGTATAAATTTAAAATCATAACATTAATATCTTCAGGTGCCACAATGACCTTCAATATTGAAAAAAATTGAAAAAGCAGATTTTAACCAATAATTACAGAAGAGTCCACGATGCACAATAGACAAGAATTTATTCACACTTGTATAAAAATAGCTCAGTCAACCTTTAAAAAAAGTTTCTATTCTCTAAAAACAGTTTTCTATAGTCAGCTCACTCAGCTGTCACGTGAGTACCTCGGTTCAGTGTAGCTGTCGCTCTCGTAGCAGGTGGGTGTTCTGTTGTTGGCGTTACTCAGATAGTCTAAACTATATTTCTTATATATTTTGCATTTCTGTATTGTGTTGCCCTAAGTTTGCCATGTACTATTAACTGAAATTAACGTATAATTGATATTAGCTCTTTCTTTTTCAGATTTGTATACTTTCAAAATGTCTCGAGTTTGTGCAAAATCAACCAGGGCCTCAACTGAGTGCCCCATGTTTGGTATGGGGGAAGATTTGTGGCACAGGAATCTTCCTATATACGAAGGAGTTTTTAAATATTCCTTGTTTGTAAGAAACGATTTGAAACAGAATACTAATAAAGATCCTTCAATATCTCAAATATTAGAACAAGTTGTTGATAAATTGAAAACAATTTGGGAAAGTGCTTCCGTCCCAATTCTGTCAGACAGGCGAATTGAAACAATGTTCAGAAGCTACCACGAAAAGTATCGTGTCATTATGAAGCCATACCAAAGCAGAAAAAATTCTGAAGCTTACAAAGCAAAGATTGATATGTTCAAAAAAGAAGCACACACGAAACTTTTTGACATTGCAGCGTGCAAGTGCAAAGTACTAAGACAATGTTCTTGTCCCAAAGAAAAAACGGTTCCAAAGGAAGAAGTGACGTTCCTCTTAGATCAAAGGAGTGAAAGAAAACTGTTTATTGATAGAGTAGATATTACACTCTCAAAGAAAAAAGCATCTACGTTGCTAAGAAAGCAAAAAGAAGCTGTGAGGCTCACCAAAGAATCTTCACAGGAGAAATTGCAGGATACAAATGTTGAATTATCATCATCGACATCAAATAGTGAAAGTGAATCTGGCGAAATATCAGACGATACATTTCCAGAGCCAGTTAGCTCGAAGAGAAAGCTCGAACAACCTGAAGAACAATTATTCAAGAAAAGGAAAACTACAAATCTACCTTCAGTGGCTACTGCTTGTGACAGGACTGCAGTTTCAGATCGAGCTGCAGCATTCATTGTTAGTGCAGTATTGCAAGATATTGGAGAAGTTTCTATTGACAATACATCTGAAGTAGTGGATAGGAGTAAAATCAGAAGAGAAAGACAAAAGAAGAGATCAGAAATTATGAAAGATCAAAATCAGGTCCCAATCAGAGGAATCTATTTTGATGGTCGAAAACATTCTATACTCTTCCAAGAAAAAAATGAGTCCAAAGTATATCAGAAGAAGGTAACAGAAGAACATATCACTTTAGTGAGAGAACCTGGTTCAGATTATTTGGGCCATTATTCTGTGAATTCTGGATCAGCTGAAGAAATATGTAAAGGAATGTTTGAGTATATTGGAAATAATGACATGAACCTGGAAAACCTTGTTGCCATTGGATGCGATGGTGCAGCAGTCAACACTGGAGAAAAGGGAGGCGTTATAAGGCTTATAGAATTGAAGCTGAAGAACCAGTTCAACATTTAGTGTGCCAGCTCCATGCCAATGAATTGCCATTACGCCATTTAGTTGCAAAGCTGGATGAAAAAACATCTGGCCCCCGCGGATTCACCGGTCCTATTGGCAGGGAATTAGAGAACTGTGAGAGTCTTCCTATTGTCGAGTTTGAAAGGATTGATGCTGAGGAACCAACTGTAGACTGTGAAGATCTTAGCACCGACCAAAAATATCTAATTGATATTCATCAGGCCATAACAAAGGGATATTGCTCTCCAGATCTTGCTCATCGTAGTCCAGGCAAAATGGCACATTCACGATGGCTGACTACAGCAAATCGTTTGCTTCGTCTATACGTTTCAACTGTAAGTCCATCTGAGAACCTCATGAACATTGCTTCTTTTATAATGAAGGTCTACATCCCAATGTGGTTTTCTATTAAGCAAAGTACGTCTTTTGTCAATGGCTCAAAACATGTTTTCAAAACTATTGAACTAACAAGAACACTGAATGACGAAGTAAAGGATATTGTAAACCCTGTCATACAAAGAAATGCATTTTTTGAAAATCCAGAAAATATTCTAGCATCAATGATTCATGATGACCGCAGCGCCATAAGAGAATTAGCGTGGATGCGAATAAAGAAAGCAAGGCAAACAAACAAGGAAAAAGTTGTGAGGCGTTTCACAGTACCTGTTATTCAATTTGAAGCTACTGATTATACTGATTTAATTAATTGGCAAAAATGCATTGTCACTGAACCACCTGTGACAAGACACCTGACAGAAAATGAGATTGAAGAATTCATAGAAAACAAGAGTACCCCTCCATTCGAGAAATTCCCTTGTCATACACAAGTAGTAGAAAGAATGGTAAAATTAGTGACTGAAGCATCATCAAAAGTATTTGGATTGAACGCGCGAGATGGCTTCATAAGATCAACACTTCAGTCACGTAAAAAAATGCCATCATTCGAAAGTAAAGCTGAATATAAAGTTTAAATAAAACGTTAATAGAAAAAAACATGCGCAAGGATGGGTGGTTGGGAGGGCATGGGTGGAGCTCGACACGCAGCCACCTCCTCGTGGTGAGTTCTGGATTATTTAGATCATTAATCAAAAGAACATTGATCTAAATAAACTAAGAGCTGCGTAATTCAGTAACTATTTTGGTAATTGGAACATTTAATATATAATAATAACAAGTAAGTTTCAGTTATTGTACTAATGCAGAATATAAGAAAATCATTATATTTCACTTTTTTCGACGGCTTTGTGGCACCTGAAGATATAATTTCGCAGCACTAATATTTATGCACAGTCATATCTATAGCACCCACATACTTTCCGCACTAGCCATATTTGAATTTCGAAAAAAGGTTTAAAAACCTCATTTTCGATCCGCCCTACTGTAGAGTAATGTAGAATTGTGTGTGCACCCATTTTAGGTCTCCCATTTAAAGGTGTTTGTGGGGCAAGTGAAGATCATGAGTTTTTCAATACCTCACAGTACTATGGAGGGCACCGCTCGGCAGAGGAATCTCTTTAAATGGGGTGTGTAAGGACAGAGAGTATCCCCTAACCCAAGACACTGCCTCCCTATATCCCACAACACTTGTAAAACTATGTTTTCTTAAATTTGTTCTACATCTTGGTTTAAACAATTTCATACTATGACCTCTAGTCTGGTTATTGTGATCTTTAATGAAAAGAGAATCAAAATCTATCTTATCAAACCCTTTATTTTACTACCTTAAACTATACCCAATCTATCAACATATGCGTCTAATCGATTTTTAAACATGTTTATAGACGTGCTACTAATTACTTCTACCGGCAAACAATTCCACCTATTTACTATACTACGCGTAAAAAAGTTTTTGGCAACTGCTGTCTCGAACCTTCTACTTCTCAACTTACACCCGTTATTTCTAGTCCTATTGTATTGAGATATTTCGAAAAAGCTATCTCTATCTACGTTATCGAAGCCATTCATAATTTTGAAAACCTAGATTAGATCACCCCTTAGCCTCCTAGTCTCGAGTGTAGTCAATTTTAACTCCTTAAGCCTATCCTCGTACGACTTTGACCTAAGCGACGGAATCATCTTAGTTGCTCGTCTTTGAACTCTTTCGATTTTGTCTATATCTTTGCGCATATGGGGATTCCAAAATTGGATCGCGTACTCCAAATGGGTTCTAACTAATGATTTATAAAGAGGAACTCTAATATCGCGCGATTTGTACTCAAAATTCAGAGCTATAAAACCTAACACTTTGTTTGCTTTATTGACCGCTGCTGTACTTTGTTTCGCTACTTTTAAATCACCAGTGACTATAACTCCTAAATCTTTTTCCTGCTCTATGCTTATCAACTCTTTCCCTGACATACTATACGCAAAATTGCCGTTACGCGAACCTACATATGTAAAATTTTGCACATATCGACGTTAAATCTCATTTGCCATGTGACTGACCAATCAACGATTTTTTTTAAGATCATTCTGGATTTTACCTCTATCTTCGTCATTAATCGCCCTACCACCCAGCTTCGTGTCATCCTCAAACTTTGAAACTGTACTGACTAGGCCGACATCTAAATCGTTAATATATATATATATATATATATTTATATCTAAGAAAAAGCAAAGGGCCCAATACTGAACCCTGAGGAACGCCACTCGCTACATTAGCCCAACAAGACCCGCTCCATCAACGACCACCCTCTGTTTCCTACCTCGCAACTACTCTTCTATCCAATTTACTACTACACCCCTGATTCCATGAGCCTTAGTTTTCTCAATGAGTCTTTTGTGTGGTACGGTGTCAAACGCTTTTTGAAAATCTAAATACACTACATCAACCGCCCGATGACTATCGCAAACGTCAACAACGCTTTGAAAAAATTCTAAAAGATTAGTTAAGCAAGATTTGTTTCGCCTAAAACCGTGCTGCATATTTCTTACTAAGTTATGCAATTATAAGTGTTCGACTATACGATCCCTAATTATTGATTCCAGTAGCTTACCTACAACAGACGTTAAACTGATTGGCCTATAATTTCCCGCCGCACCTTTATCGCTTTCTTAAAGATAGGTGTTACATTTGCTAACTTGAAATTATCTGGTACGCACCCCTCAGAAATAGACGCATTAGAAATCTTTGTTAGCGGCACAACACTGCTATCTTTTAATTCTTTTAGTTGTATGGGATATATGGAATCCGGCCGTGGTGATTTACGCGTTTTCATTTTAGCAATATAGCGCATTACCACCCCTTCACTAACCACAATATTATCCAAAATATTACCATTATCAAAAGGTATTATGTCTATAACCGGTGGGATATTCGTTACATCTTCTATAGTAAAAACTGACGTAAAAAATTCGTTTAGCAAGGTAGCCATTTCCTTGTTTTCATAAACTAGATCTTCGTTAACATTTTTCAACGGCCCCAAGACACTTTTTACTGGATTTCTATTGTTGACGTATTGAAAGAATCGCTTGGGGTTTTCTTTACCGTTACGAGCTATGGAAATTTCAAATTCGCGCTTGGACTTTTTTATTACACTTTTCGCTTCACGCCTTAGAGATATGTAGTTGTTTCGTAACCACAAATTGTCTTTATCGCACTTTTGTAGCCTATAAGCCCTATCTCTACTCTTTATAATGTCTCCTACTCTAGAAGTAAACCACAAGGGCTTGTTATTTACTTTCGCACGCTTAATTTTGTCCGGTACACATTCCTCATTTATAGTCCTAAATACTGTTTCAAACGATTCCCATATTAGTTTTGCGTTGGAGTTCCCCATTACGTTTTCCCAATTGACGTGTGACAATTTATTTCGAAGTTTACAAGTCTGCGTGCTGGAAGTTGGGAATTTTAGTCGAGTTAGGTGGTTTCGAGTGACTTACTGAGAGGACAAACTCAACCATATTTTGATCGCTATTGCTTAACGTTTCTATTACTTGAAGCTCAGTAATTAGCCTATCATCCGTAGTTATTACTAAATCTAAATACTGTCCAACCTCGTAGGTTCCCCAACCTTTTGAATAAGAAAGCAATCCTCGAGAAAATTAACTAAACGATTACCTTCCCGCGTCTCCCTGCATTGTATCGTAATTCACGTTGGCGCAATTAAAGTCACCCATAACTAAGGCCTGCTCACTACCTATTATTCTCTTTAGTTCACGATATAACGCTTCTTCCGTATCAGCTGTTTGATTAGGTGGCCTATGTACAGGGTGTACATAAAGTCAGGATCTATTTTTGTGAAGCACTTGGAAATTATATGGAATTCAATCACAAAATGATAAAGTGGTAACATTTATTAAATAATTAAGAGTAGGATTCGACGTGACGCCCATCAGTATCCCTGCACAGCTCAAATCATTCCGCAGCATTTCTAAACACATTCTGGAGCATTTGCGGGGTTATGTTATCTGCAGCAGTTCGTATACGTGTACGTAAGTTTTCAAGACTCGTAATCTTCGTCTGATAGTCGTGCGATTTGATAAAGCCCATGCAAAGAAATCTAAAGGGGTTAAATCTGGTGATCTCGCTGGCCAAGGTCTGTTGCTTCCGCGTCCGATCCAGCGATTTGGAAAACGTCCATTTAGATAATCCTGAACAATTTTGGCATAGTGACAAGGAGCACCATCATGTTCGTAGACGACGGGGATAGGATTTTAGTACCGTCGTCTATCAACATGATGGTGCTCCTTGTCACTATGCCAAAATTGTTCAGGATTATCTAAATGGACGTTTTCCAAATCGCTGGATCGGACGCGGAAGCAACAGACCTTGGCCAGCGAGATCACCAGATTTAACCCCTTTAGATTTCTTTGCATGGGCTTTATCAAATCGCACGTCTATCAGACGAAGATTACGAGTCTTGAAAACTTACGTACACGTATACGAACTGCTGCAGATAACACAACTCCGCAAATGCTCCAGAATGTGTTTAGAAATGCTGCGGAACGATTTGAGCTGTGCAGGGATACTGAAGGGCGTTACGTCGAATCCTACTCTTAATTATTTAATAAATGTTACCACTTTATCATTTTGTGATTGAATTCCATATAATTTCCAAGTGCTTCACAAAAATAGATCCTGACTTTTATGTACACCCTGTACATAGGCCACCTAATCAAACAGCTGATACGGAAGAAGCGTTATATCGTGAACTAAAGAGAATAATAGGTAGTGAGCAGGCCTTAGTTATGGGTGACTTTAATTGCGCCAACGTGAATTACGATACAATGCAGGGAGACGCGGAAGGTAATCGTTTAGTTAATTTTCTCGAGGATTGCTTTCTTATTCAAAAGGTTGGGGAACCTACGAGGTTGGACAGTATTTTAGATTTAGTAATAACTACGGATGATAGGCTAATTACTGAGCTTCAAGTAATAGAAACGTTAAGCAATAGCGATCAAAATATGGTTGAGTTTGTCCTCTCAGTAAGTCACTCGAAACCACCTAACTCGACTAAAATTCCCAACTTCCAGCACGCAGACTTGTAAACTTCGAAATAAATTGTCACACGTCAATTGGGAAAACGTAATGGGGAACTCCAACGCAAAACTATATGGGAATCGTTTGAAACAGTATTTAGGACTATAAATGAGGAATGTGTACCGGACAAAATTAAGCGTGCGAAAGTAAATAACAAGCCCTTGTGGTTTACTTCTAGAGTAGGAGACATTATAAAGAGTAGAGATAGGGCTTATAGGCTACAAAAGTGCGATAAAGACAATTTGTGGTTACGAAACAACTACATATCTCTAAGGCGTGAAGCGAAAAGTGTAATAAAAAAGTCCAAGCGCGAATTTGAAATTTCCATAGCTCGTAACGGTAAAGAAAACCCCAAGCGATTCTTTCAATACGTCAACAATAGAAATCCAGTAAAAAGTGTCTTGGGGCCGTTGAAAAATGTTAACGAAGATCTAGTTTATGAAAACAAGGAAATGGCTACCTTGCTAAACGAATTTTTTACGTCAGTTTTTACTATAGAAGATGTAACGAATATCCCACCGGTTATAGACATAATACCTTTTGATAATGGTAATATTTTGGATAATATTGTGGTTAGTGAAGGGGTGGTAATGCGCTATATTGCTAAAATGAAAACGCGTAAATCACCACGGCCGGATTCCATATATCCCATACAACTAAAAGAATTAAAAGATAGCAGTGTTGTGCCGCTAACAAAGATTTCTAATGCGTCTATTTCTGAGGGGTGCGTACCAGATAATTTCAAGTTAGCAAATGTAACACCTATCTTTAAGAAAAGCGATAAAGGTGCGGCGGGAAATTATAGGCCAATCAGTTTAACGTCTGTTGTAGGTAAGCTACTGGAATCAATAATTAGGGATCGTATAGTCGAACACTTATAATTGCATAACTTAGTAAGAAATATGCAGCACGGTTTTAGGCGAAACAAATCTTGCTTAACTAATCTTTTAGAATTTTTTCAAAGCGTTGTTGACGTTTGCGATAGTCATCGGGCGGTTGATGTAGTGTATTTAGATTTTCAAAAAGCGTTTGACACCGTACCACACAAAAGACTCATTGAGAAAACTAAGGCTCATGGAATCAGGGGTGTAGTAGTAAATTGGATAGAAGAGTAGTTGCGAGGTAGGAAACAGAGGGTGGTCGTTGATGGAGCGGGTCTTGTTGGGCTAATGTAGCGAGTGGCGTTCCTCAGGGTTCAGTATTGGGCCCTTTGCTTTTTCTTAGATATAAATATATATATATATATATATATATTAACGATTTAGATGTCGGCCTAGTCAGTACAGTTTCAAAGTTTGAGGATGACACGAAGCTGGGTGGTAGGGCGATTAATGACGAAGATAGAGGTAAAATCCAGAATGATCTTAAAAAAAATCGTTGATTGGTCAGTCACATGGCAAATGAGATTTAACGTCGATATGTGCAAAATTTTACATATGTAGGTTCGCGTAACGGCAATTTTGCGTATAGTATGTCAGGGAAAGAGTTGATAAGCATAGAGCAGGAAAAAGATTTAGGAGTTATAGTCACTGGTGATTTAAAAGTAGCGAAACAAAGTACAGCAGCGGTCAATAAAGCAAACAAAGTGTTAGGTTTTATAGCTCTGAATTTTGAGTACAAATCGCGCGATATTAGAGTTCCTCTTTATAAATCATTAGTTAGAACCCATTTGGAGTACGCGATCCAATTTTGGAATCCCCATATGCGCAAAGATATAGACAAAATCGAAAGAGTTCAAAGACGAGCAACTAAGATGATTCCGTCGCTTAGGTCAAAGTCGTACGAGGATAGGCTTAAGGAGTTAAAATTGACTACACTCGAGACTAGGAGGCTAAGGGGTGATCTAATCTAGGTTTTCAAAATTATGAATGGCTTCGATAACGTAGATAGAGATAGCTTTTTCGAAATATCTCAATACAATAGGACTAGAAATAACGGGTGTAAGTTGAGAAGTAGAAGGTTCGAGACAGCAGTTGCCAAAAACTTTTTTACGCGTAGTATAGTAAATAGGTGGAATTGTTTGCCGGTAGAAGTAATTAGTAGCACGTCTATAAACATGTTTAAAAATCGATTAGACGCATATGTTGATAGATTGGGTATAGTTTAAGGTAGTAAAATAAAGGGTTTGATAAGATAGATTTTGATTCTCTTTTCATTAAAGATCACAATAACCAGACTAGAGGTCATAGTATGAAATTGTTTAAACCAAGATGTAGAACAAATTTAAGAAAACATAGTTTTACAAGTGTTGTGGGATATAGGGAGGCAGTGTCTTGGGTTAGGGGATACTCTCTGTCCTTACACACCCCATTTAAAGAGATTCCTCTGCCGAGCGGTGCCCTCCATAGTACTGTGAGGTATTGAAAAACTCATGATCTTCACTTGCCCCACAAACACCTTTAAATGGGAGACCTAAAATGGGTGCACACACAATTCTACATTACTCTACAGTAGGGCGGATCGAAAATGAGGTTTTTAAACCTTTTTTCGAAATTCAAATATGGCTAGTGCGGAAAGTATGTGGGTGCTATAGATAATGACTGTGCATAAATATTAGTGCTGCGAAATTATATCTTCAGGTGCCACAAAGCCGTCGAAAAAAGTGAAATATAATGATTTTCTTATATTCTGCATTAGTACAATAACTGAAACTTACTTGTTATTATTATATATTAAATGTTCCAATTACCAAAATAGTTACTGAATTACGCAGCTCTTAGTTTATTTAGATCAATGTTCTTTTGATTAATGATCTAAATAATCCAGAACTCACCACGAGGAGGTGGCTGCGTGTCGAGCTCCACCCATGCCCTCCCAACCACCCATCCTTGCGCATGTTTTTTTCTATTAACGTTTTATTTAAACTTTATATTCAGCTTTACTTTCGAATGATGGCATTTTTTTACGTGACTGAAGTGTTGATCTTATGAAGCCATCTCGCGCGTTCAATCCAAATACTTTTGATGATGCTTCAGTCACTAATTTTACCATTCTTTCTACTACTTGTGTATGACAAGGGAATTTCTCGAATGGAGGGGTACTCTTGTTTTCTATGAATTCTTCAATCTCATTTTCTGTCAGGTGTCTTGTCACAGGTGGTTCAGTGACAATGCATTTTTGCCAATTAATTAAATCAGTATAATCAGTAGCTTCAAATTGAATAACAGGTACTGTGAAACGCCTCACAACTTTTTCCTTGTTTGTTTGCCTTGCTTTCTTTATTCGCATCCACGCTAATTCTCTTATGGCGCTGCGGTCATCATGAATCATTGATGCTAGAATATTTTCTGGATTTTCAAAAAATGCATTTCTTTGTATGACAGGGTTTACAATATCCTTTACTTCGTCATTCAGTGTTCTTGTTAGTTCAATAGTTTTGAAAACATGTTTTGAGCCATTGACAAAAGACGTACTTTGCTTAATAGAAAACCACATTGGGATGTAGACCTTCATTATAAAAGAAGCAATGTTCATGAGGTTCTCAGATGGACTTACAGTTGAAACGTATAGACGAAGCAAACGATTTGCTGTAGTCAGCCATCGTGAATGTGCCATTTTGCCTGGACTACGATGAGCAAGATCTGGAGAGCAATATCCCTTTGTTATGGCCTGATGAATATCAATTAGATATTTTTGGTCGGTGCTAAGATCTTCACAGTCTACAGTTGGTTCCTCAGCATCAATCCTTTCAAACTCGACAATAGGAAGACTCTCACAGTTCTCTAATTCCCTGCCAATAGGACCGGTGAATCCGCGGGGGCCAGATGTTTTTTCATCCAGCTTTGCAACTAAATGGCGTAATGGCAATTCATTGGCATGGAGCTGGCACACTAAATGTTGAACTGGTTCTTCAGCTTCAATTCTATAAGCCTTATAACGCCTCCCTTTTCTCCAGTGTTGACTGCTGCACCATCGCATCCAATGGCAACAAGGTTTTCCAGGTTCATGTCATTATTTCCAATATACTCAAACATTCCTTTACATATTTCTTCAGCTGATCCAGAATTCACAGAATAATGGCCCAAATAATCTGAACCAGGTTCTCTCACTAAAGTGATATGTTCTTCTGTTACCTTCTTCTGATATACTTTGGACTCATTTTTTTCTTGGAAGAGTATAGAATGTTTTCGACCATCAAAATAGATTCCTCTGATTGGGACCTGATTTTGATCTTTCATAATTTCTGATCTCTTCTTTTGTCTTTCTCTTCTGATTTTACTCCTATCCACTACTTCAGATGTATTGTCAATAGAAACTTCTCCAATATCTTGCAATACTGCACTAACAATGAATGCTGCAGCTCGATCTGAAACTGCAGTCCTGTCACAAGCAGTAGCCACTGAAGGTAGATTTGTAGTTTTCCTTTTCTTGAATAATTGTTCTTCAGGTTGTTCGAGCTTTCTCTTCGAGCTAACTGGCTCTGGAAATGTATCGTCTGATATTTCGCCAGATTCACTTTCACTATTTGATGTCGATGATGATAATTCAACATTTGTATCCTGCAATTTCTCCTGTGAAGATTCTTTGGTGAGCCTCACAGCTTCTTTTTGCTTTCTTAGCAACGTAGATGCTTTTTTCTTTGAGAGTGTAATATCTACTCTATCAATAAACAGTTTTCTTTCACTCCTTTGATCTAAGAGGAACGTCACTTCTTCCTTTGGAACCGTTTTTTCTTTGGGACAAGAACATTGTCTTAGTACTTTGCACTTGCACGCTGCAATGTCAAAAAGTTTCGTGTGTGCTTCTTTTTTGAACATATCAATCTTTGCTTTGTAAGCTTCAGAATTTTTTCTGCTTTGGTATGGCTTCATAATGACACGATACTTTTCGTGGTAGCTTCTGAACATTGTTTCAATTCGCCTGTCTGACAGAATTGGGACGGAAGCACTTTCCCAAATTGTTTTCAATTTATCAACAACTTGTTCTAATATTTGAGATATTGAAGGATCTTTATTAGTATTCTGTTTCAAATCGTTTCTTACAAACAAGGAATATTTAAAAACTCCTTCGTATATAGGAAGATTCCTGTGCCACAAATCTTCCCCCATACCAAACATGGGGCACTCAGTTGAGGCCCTGGTTGATTTTGCACAAACTCGAGACATTTTGAAAGTATACAAATCTGAAAAAGAAAGAGCTAATATCAATTATATGTTAATTTCAGTTAATAGTACATGGCAAACTTAGGGCAACACAATACAGAAATGCAAAATATATAAGAAATATAGTTTAGACTATCTGAGTAACGCCAACAACAGAACACCCACCTGCTACGAGAGCGACAGCTACACTGAACCGAGGTACTCACGTGACAGCTGAGTGAGCTGACTATAGAAAACTGTTTTTAGAGAATAGAAACTTTTTTTAAAGGTTGACTGAGCTATTTTTATACAAGTGTGAATAAATTCTTGTCTATTGTGCATCGTGGACTCTTCTGTAATTATTGGTTAAAATCTGCTTTTTCAATTTTTTTCAATATTGAAGGTCATTGTGGCACCTGAAGATATTAATGTTATGATTTTAAATTTATACCAGCTTATTTCCTCACTACTCCACACATTGTCCACACTAGCCAATTTGAAAATTCGAAAAATGAGTTTTTCACTCCGCCCTACTCTACAGGCTTTACAGCCACACCTACACTTTTCCTCCTAAGTATATATATTGTAATGTATATGGTTGTAAATTGTGACTTGGTTTGCAATTGATATGATCCGTGACTTATTTTTGGTTGGCAAGGTACTGGTATTGATGGATACCGTATTGACTGGATTCTTTGGATCTGATATATTTGCATGTCGGTTATAAATAGATATAGAGTGTAACATATTTGTGGATAGTAGTCTATTATGACTTGATCCTCTGGATAAAGAGATTCTATCTTTAGTTTTAAATTGATAACACCGGTCTGCATGAAAATAGATTTCTTTGTTTTTAGTTGTGATTCTGAAGCAGTTCGCTGCGCTGAATTCAAAAATGCTGCCAGTTTTTTCTATGACCCACATTTTTAAAGTTATTAGCAAAACAATTTTGGGGCGTTTAGTAATTTTTTACCTTTTTTGTCTTTAATTAATTTCGTTTTTTCATATTTTTCAGATAGATAATTCTAACATTACGTCTTTAAAATTTTAATAATGGCTTCTAGATGATGTACCCATAGTCCAGACCTATTTTGTTATATTTGTGGTCGGTATGTTGTTGTAAAACAAAGGACAAATGTAACGACCTTCATTAAGAGAGCTTATCATGCTTATTTTGGAATTAAATTAGAAGATCAAGACAAAAGTTGGGTCCACTCAAGGTTTGTCTTACGTGTGTTGCGGCACTAAGGAATTGGAGCAAAGGTAAAAAGAAAAGTTTGCCATTTGGGATCCCTATGGTATGGCACGAGCTTAGAAACCATACCGACGACTGCTACTTCTGTTCTTGCAATGTTAAAGGTTATAATGCAAAGAATAAAGAGAGCCTTCAATACCCAAGTCTTCCATCTGCAATAAGGCCGGTACCCCATGGTCCAGAAGTTCCTATTTCCCGCCCACCCGAGAGTCTGGATCAATACAATTCAGATTCTGATTCAGCTCCAAATCCAGACAATGAAGAAGAGCAAGGGGAACGATTTCACCAGGACATCAAAACCATGGAAAGAAGATATCAAGGAAGATGGCATACAAATATGATGGCGGATTACTGCTGGTGTCTGCAACGAGATCAGCCTAACGCACAGCATAAGAAAACATCAAAGAAGCACCGGTTTAGTCGTCATTAGTCAGATCTACCTTCGTAGTCTTAAGTCTTTGGAATAAGTCCTGAAATGTTTGCAAGTAAAGAAGGTAAATATATTTTGTTTCTTTAATAAACAAGCAATATGAATATGCTTCTCCAAGAGCTAGGAACTATTTAATTCTGCTTTAATTAGGTTTTTCTCTATCACCTAAAGATTTCGTGCTACAAGGGGTGTTGTAATACCTCATCTGTCCCCAAATGTTAACCACCCATTGATGGGAGGGGAGAGTATTTTGCTGGGAACGGGACTGGTTGTTATATATATTTACCCTACATTATTATGTAAGCGTTACTGTAGTCTATAACAACAAAATTTATGGTTTAGCATGTGCAATCCAATGTTGGTCTCGATAAGATGGTTCACATTTGGGGATAAATGGGGGATTTATGACACACCCTGTAGTAAGAAAATCATACGTGATAGGAAAAACTAACTATATTTTTGAGATCAGCCCACTCAAATTATATAGAATCACCAACTAGTTTGTAAAAATCGATCGACAAGTTTTCAAATGTGTACTGGTGTAATTAGTTAGTTTTAAATTGATAATTATTTAGTTATGTAAAAATTGGTTGTTGCCAATGTACAGGCAGTTTTAACATAGTGGAGCCACCTCGATGGGCCGAAGTGGCCCCTAGTGTGCCCACTATAAGAATTTCTTATGTTCTTATGTTCTTTGAGGTTCGGAAGCCACGTAAAATTGTAGGTCCCCTCCGCCACCACGGAGGACATGCACAATACACAATTACGAACACAGTTAGGTAGACCAGCCCTGAGTGGATCCTAGGGTCTTTGTTGGTCTGAAACATTATAACATTATAACCTTTTCCCTAGAGTACAGTTTCCAAGAAAACCCTCCAGTGTATGGTCATCCGGTAGAATATGACCCGGGTCCTCCCATAGAAGACAATTAAAGCACTTTCTTAGATCCCACTAGTAGTATAGCCACATTTCGGACGAGGATGTTGGGGTGTTCTGAAATCCTGCCCGTGGAGGGGTGCCCCTGAAAGCCTTCGCCTCCCTTATAAGGGGCCTCCCTTCCTTAAGTTCGTAACCCATTTATTGGGCCTCACATGCCTAGTGAAGGGCAGTTGCCCAGTGCGGGGCCCCCTCTTCCTTTGGGGGGAAAAATTCATCATCGCCTTCTTTCACGAGAAAAAAAAAATCCTCCTGTCCTATGAGATTCTCTCAAGGTCTTTCATGAGACAAACAAAATCAAACAAAAAGAAACATGCAAGAACAGACAAAAACAAGCAAACAAACGCTGGAGGCGTTGGTGCAGAAGATCCATTTCTGGAACACCAGCCTTCTGCTGATATATATGTAGCTATATATGCTAGTAAATGTAACCAACGTATATATTTTGTATATAAGAACTGTAGTGTAAGGCAAAATAGCAAAGTTTTCTTTATCGCTGTCCATGATATAATCTTCTTGGCTTAATACCACACAAAATAAAATTAGAATAAATACAATCAACTCAAACAAATTTTGCCTTGTTCTAATATTTTGCATTACGAAATACATCCAGAAACTATTAAATAGACATATATTTCACCCATGTAGTTTTCTGTTATTTTCATCGCCTCATGTTTCTCGAAAATAGTAGAGAAGTTCTTATAACTACGCCAATTCAATAATAACTTATGAACTAATTGAGTTTGGTATTAAAAGGTCCCACTCAAATGATATGTCTATATAGAGTCTAATGCAACGAATTAAAAAATCAACCCCCCCGATTATTCACGCTATTAGAAATCCTACCGTACGTCTTCTAAGCTATGGAATTTATGATATGAAAACGGCTGGTTGTAGCTTCACACAACTGCGAAAGTACTCTATTATTTCTCATTAATTGTATATATTTCTATCCTTAGTATGTAATTTGTCATTGTATTTTTAATATTAGGCATTTGGATAATGGTCTACCAATAAACTTATTCATCTTCATTCTTCATACAAAACATTGAAATATATAAGCAAGTATGCCTTAAATTTCGATCTGACACCAAACAGTTAAAGAAAACGACTAGCGAATTTTTTCGGCGGTAACTCTGTTATTCGTGTGATTCTTTCCGAATTATCAGCCCCATCTGTAAAATACTTGGTCAAGGGACTAACAACTTCAATACAACTACATTTCGCATCGTCGGAAAATTAATTTATTTAACCTCGTATTAGCTATGCAATAATCAACTCTTACTTCGAAGCAAAGAAACGTACAAGTTATATATCCAGTCGACCACTGTGACTGTATTTTCTGTTGTCAGCTCCTGTACAAACGGCAATAAAAAGACTTCTTTACAATCACCATATATGTACATAATAATGGCATGTTATACATGCATATATATATATATATATGTTAAGCATAGCAATATTAAACTTCAATAAATATATTCTCTTTTTAACTCAACTAAAAGAATCTGCAAGTTTTTATAATCTATTTAATGTTTAAAATCAAATTGTTAAAGACGCCAATAACTTTCGCATACAGATTCAGCTAAGACATGATAGAAAATTAAATCAAATAGGCCTGAAATCGAACCTTCAACCTCTTAACCCTGATCAAACAATTTTCTAAGAGAATTTGAGCAACAACGAAAGACGACTTCTCTCTTTCGGGCTATATTTTAAGTTACCAAACTTCAAGATAAATTATTTTAAACACTTTTTATCATTTGAAAAACTTTTTCATAGTTTAAAACTAATTCTAATAGCTGACGATACCAAATTTTCCCATTAGATCTAGCCTTTCTGCCTACATCACCCATAAACACTTTTATAAATTAAAAACTCAAAATTTTTCCACGTAATCAATAGTAAGATATCGCTTGCCTAAAAGAATCATCCAGGGATGACTAAATCATGATTTCACGTCCTGAGAAAAGCAGATACCATTCTTCTTAACAAATCAGATGATGATAATAAGTTGAATAAAGCCCTCAATGACTCCGCCAAATTAAAAAAAATTAATGACAAGCCTCTAGCATTTTCCCTAAACTTGAAGATAAAATCATCCGTTTCCTCAAAAATTATATGTTCAAAATAAAATTTCGGAGGATGATTACGACCAAATATACTCTATTCACCTCCACAGACACTCTTTATGGCCTCCCTAAAATACACATCAAATTTACTCATTAGACCTATCCTTTTTGCATTCATCACCATAATTTCTACCTAGCAAAATTCCTAATACACCCCACCACTACCATAGCCCATAATGCAGAATGAATATTCTATTTCCATTTTCTACGAATTCGTAAAAGAAATATTGACGTTGAACAAATCAAACAACCTCTATATGCACAGCTTAGCTTTGACATAGTATTACTCTACAACAGGGTTTCTCAACGGGGGCGATTTCGTCCCCCTGGTGGCGAAAATGAAATTCTTGGGGGGCGAAAGTGGGCGAAAATTTGACTGAAGGGGGGCGAAAATTTATTTAGGCAACGATTAAAATTAAATTATTTTCGAATTGCTCATCAATGGTTTTGAAACACTATTCGGAGTATGTATTGTGCCGTCGATGACGTTAAAGGGAATTGACCAATGAGAAGTGCAGTGGGGGGGGTCGTCATTCAAAGCATTCTATAGCGGCTTAGTGACGGTTACGCATACGGTGCGTCAGTTTTTACCTAATTAGAAGCGTGGGCGGGTGTTATTTTTTGTGCTATTATCTATTATCTTTGATTTTTCTTTTAGTGCTTTAGTGCTTCTTAATTTTCGCGTTCGTCCCTTGTTTCGAGTACGGAGACAATGACCTCGTTGTCACGTTTCTAGTCACTCAATTTAATCACACAATTTGTGCTTCTTAAGAATAAAATAGAGTTTCGAATGTTCGCTTTCTTATCTGATAAAAATTCATAAATAAGGAGTGCTAACACATGTATAAATGTGATTTTCCTTTGAAAACGTTGCAAGGTTTAAGGCGGAGGATGCCAGTTTGGCCTACTTCACGGGAATGAGGCTACTTGAACTTAAAATTAGGCTTGCGCTACTAAAATGATAACGTGATTATTATTTTTAGTGCGCTTTTAGTGCTTTTTAGCTGCCAAACTAGTGCCTTTTAAATTTTTTTATTAAAAAAGTAGCCTGATGATTCACATGATTGTGATGAAATGACATCTTGTATAACTAGCATCATAGCAAAATTAAAAGTACAATTATTAGGCCTATTACACCTAGTTTGCTAGTCTGAGTTGGAGATTGAGTCAGAAGGACAAAAAATTGAGTAGTTGAGGTTGGAGGTTTTGTGTACTAACTCCACAGCCTTGCTAATGACACATCTAAACCCTTTTTTTCAAATTTCAGATATTTTTTAAATACTTTATCGTTGTCAACTTTTTATTGAAATTACATAATGCACAAGACCCTTTAGTAATGTCAAGTGGAGCAAAGAAAAAGTGTTGCCAATACCTTGGTGAATACCTATCTTACGGTTTTATTGAAAGCCCTCTCGATCCAAAAAAGCCTATGTCTTTTATGTAATAGTACTCTTTCGAATGAAGCTTTAAAACCTTCAAGACTTCTTGACCATTTCAAAAGGAAGCATCCAGATAAAGCTAATAAAACCGTTGACTATTTCAAAAAATTGAAAACCAATTTTGAGCAGCAACCTAACTTACTTACACATTTTGTTAAGAAAGATACCAAATTAGATGAAGCCAATGTTGCGTCATATGAGATTGCAAAAATTGTTGCAAAAAATGGCTGTCCTCATACAATTACTGAGAAAGTCATGAAGCCTATATTAGAAACTGTTATTTCAAATGTGATGCATGAAGATCCCTCAGGTATCTTAAAAAGTTTACCATTAAGCAACGATTCAATTCGAAGACGAATTGATGAAATATCAGTGAATATTGAAGAACAACTAGTTGAAAGATTGAAAAAAACTAATTTCTCAATTCAGGTTGATGAGTCCACAGTTGTTGATAACAAGGCCCTTCTCATGGCGTATGTACGTTATTTTAATGATGATTGTAAATTGAAAGAAGATATATTATTTGTGAAATACCTAGAAACTGACACTATTGGGGAATCTATTTTTATTGCTTTAAGATCCTGGTTTGATAAAAATAAAGTTCTATTAGAAAATTTGATATCGATTGCAACTGATGGTGCTACCTCAATGGTCGGAAGGCATAAAGGCCTCGTAGCACATTTGAAAAAAATATGTCCTGGAATCATTGCAATACATTGCATTGTTCACAGACATAATCTTGTAGCAAAAAATATGAGTCCAATTCTACATTATTCACTTGGTATAGTTATTAAAACTATCAATAAAATAAAATCACATAGCAAATATGATCGCCTATTCAGGAAGTTTTGTTCTGAGCATGATGAACAGTATGTAAGACTCCTTTTACATACGGAAGTCAGATGGCTCTCCAAAGGAAATTGCTTAGCAAGATTTGTAAACCTTTTTGATACCATAGTTAACTTTCTAGAAAGTGAAGGGGACGGAGATATTGCTAAAGAAATAAGAAAACATAAAAATAACATATATTATATGGCTGGGATATTTCGAAAGCTTAATGAGGTATCACTTCAACTTCAAGGAAAATTTATTACATTGATTGATTGTAAAACAGTATTGAAAGCATTTACTGAAAAATTGGAATTTTTTCAAGATAATTTACTTAAAAAAATGTTTCACAGGATGCCTGAGCTGGCAGAAATTTGTTCTTCACTTACCAAAATGGATCTTGAAACGTATTCTGGACACATGTTCGTTAAAAAGTGACATGAACAAAAGATTCTCTGATTTATTTTCCTTTGAAGTAAAACCATGGATGTTAGACCCATTTAATTGTGATGTTAGTTTAGCTGAAGAAGAAATTCAAGAAGAATTAATTGAATTACGATGCAATGATAACTCAAAATACATGTATGATAAAGTAGGAAAGACTGAATTCTGGTCAGTAAAAGACTGTAAAACACTATATCCAAGGTTATGGACCGAAATGGCCAAAATAATTGTCTGTTTTCCAACATCATATATGGTTGAAACTGTGTTTAGTTCAGTGAATAAATTACTAACAAAGGAAAGAAACAGATTGGATGTATGCAGAAGAGGTGACATAAGAATTAAGCTCAGCGACATTGAACCGAACATTGCATATTTAGTAGAAAAACACCAATCTCAAGGATCTCATTAAATAAAATAGTAAGTTTGAAAGTTTTTTATTTCACTTTTTTTTGTGTGTGTAGGGGGGCGATTTGAAAATAGAGTGGGCAAAAAAATTTTCAAGGGGGCGATGGTTAAAAAAAGGTTGAGAACCACTGCTCTACAACAACGTGCCAATTAGAGAAGTCAATGACATCTGCACCAACAATTTTTTTTCCATAATCGGAACACAGACCTCAACCTAACGAAACAAGAATTTACCAAACTGCTAACCCTTACCACTTCAGACACCTACTTCTTTTCAACTTCACCAACAAACCTATTCGCTAGCCAGGGGATCCCCCTAAGAGCTACACTAGCTAACATATTTCTGTTATCACAAAAATAATGGCAACTCCATTGCCCCACGCATTACAAACACGCTTATACAGTGCGTTCGAAAAGTCTCCTTGCAGTGCTATGTTAACCGCATAAGAAATTGAAAAACTACAATGTTTTCATTCAACCATGATTTAGTGATTTTATTACATAACCTTTTGATTTTACAGCATGTGTTGAAAGTGTTTTCCACCATTTTGCAGGCACAGAGCAACTCGTCTACACTTGCTGTCAAACACATTTTTTAAAGTGTTGGTTGACTGCGGAGAGACTTTTCGAACGCACTGTATAAAAGATATATCGACGAGACCTTTCTACTCTTTCACATTGCTAACCACGACCCTCTTTTTTATTAACTATTTCAGTTACCAGCATCATAGCATCAAGTTCAATAAAGAAAACGAACCTAACAACACCCTACCCTTTTTAGATATAACAAAACCAAATAAATTCAACACTTCCATGTATCGAAAACCTACATACACAGACCTAGATACAAGCTATTTAAGCCACACCCACTTACTATATAAAAATAAAAGCATTAAAGTCTTAATCCATCGTGCTTATCAACTTTGATTCTCCTACTTATCCTCCACAACGAATTAGAATTCGGTCACAATTTCTGATCATTAATTCTTTCCCAAAACATTTACTGCATTCTCTAAATAGAAAGTTTCTCAACAACATTTATCACCCCCCCCTTAAAGTCCCCACTGTTAAAAAAGATATACATTACTTTTCTTCTCCCTACTACGACTATATTAGTTACAAAGTACAATCAGAACTTCGCCACCGACTCAACCCACTTTACCCTCAACTTAATCATCAATTTGTAGTCACCAATAATAATAGCATTAATTCGTATCTCAACCATAAAGACAAAAAACCCAGCCCCTTGTCTCATCAGTATCTACTGTTTCATTTGTACTCACTGCAATACGAGCTATATTGGCAGCACCATTCGCCAACGTCAAAAAAGGGTGGATGAACATCGTGTCATTTCTATCCAACGAAATCATCAATAAGAGATCATTGATACCTCAACAATCACCCACTGCTCTCCACGAATTTCAAAATTATCAATTCAGCATACCAATCAACCGACCTCAGCACCCTTGAATCCCTACATATCCTTAGTTCAAAACCCTGGGGTTAATAACACACTGGATTGGTGCACCATTAAACATAATCAATCAATCAATCAGTACAAAACCTACTCTCGACGACTACAATTCTTACCTCTATACATTTTACATAATTTTAACTTTAAATTATTATCATAGGAATGTACAAATATTTTGGTATAAATTCTCTTACTATATTTGTACACTTTTTATTTTTTACCGCTTAGCAATGATAATGGAAATCCAATTTCCGAAACGTCTGACTAATAAACATGTACCACCTTCTAGTCCTCCTATTCCTTACCATATACAGGGTGTCCCAGAATTAACTGTCTATTTCAATGAAATCGGACAAATTTTTTAAAAACACACTTTTATTTATGTTTATCATGTTTAATATGTGTTAAAAATGTATAAATTTCTAAATTTTTTTCATAATTTTATTTTCATAATTTTTTCATTATCTGGTCCAATGAAAGACCGTCTGAAGTCATAGAATGGCAAAGAGACTCTCCAAAAGTTAACGTGTGGCTTGGAATGATCAAATCCAAAATTTATGGCCCATTCTTCTTTGCGGAAGCAACTGTAACAGGTACCGTCTACCTTGATATGCTTCAGCAGTTTCTCGAACCACAGCTTCTTGATGATGGCATTCTTGATAATGTTGTTTCAACAAGATGGAGCACCATGTCATTATGCTCTAATTGTTCGAGAATACCTCAACAGACGCCTTCCGAATCGGTGGATTGGACGTGGAGGACCTCGACCTTGGCCTCCGCGTTCTCCGGATTTGACACCCCTGGATTTCTTTGCATGGGGTTTCATAAAACAAAGGTTTATCGCCAAAAGATCAATGCTTCTTGTTGAAACACAACATTATCAAGAATGCCATCATCAAGAAGCTGTGGTTCGAGAAACTGCTGAAGCATATCAAGGTAGACGGTACCTGTTACAGTTGCCTCCGCAAAGAAGAATGGGTTGGTCATTCCAAGCCACACGTTAACTTTTGGAGAGTCTCTTTGCCATTCTATGACTTCAGACGGTCTTTCATTGGACCAGATAATGAAAAAATTATGAAAATGAAATTATGAAAAAAATTTAGAAATTTATACATTTCTAACACATATTAAACATGATAAACATAAATAAAAGTGTGTTTTTAAAAAATTTGTCCAATTTTATTGAAATAGATAGTTAATTCTGGGACACCCTATACAGTATATATACAGTATATATATATGTATATATATATATATATATATATAATATATATATATATATATAATACAGGGTGGGCCGAAAGTCTGGATCCATAGGAAAATATTTATTTTAATACATAAATTACAACAAATGGTAAATACTTAAAATGAATATCAACTTTAACTCGTAAATGCGTATCCGTGATACTGTACAGTGGTTCGTACTCCAATATAAACAACAAATTATAACAAATGCTCAAATTGGCGGCCTCTGACATCGAGACACTTAGGGATGGAATTTATGATTTTTAATAATTCTTCGAATTGACGTTCTCGAGATGCGTGTTTCATTTGATAATCTTCTTGTTGACTTTACTGGACTATTCGTTAAAGTTTCACATACCATTGCAGAGGTATTTTCATCAGTTGCAGTTTTTGGACGACCAGAACGCCGTCGATCATGTACAGTACACTTCCTGTTTCTTTGAAACGTTTAAACAACTTGCCAACAGTCGCATGTGTTACTGGATGCTTATCAGGATGATTTCTATTGAATTCGGTAGCAACTTCTCTGTGTGTAGCGCCCTGTCTTGCGTACATGAGCACAAGTTCTACCCGGTCTTCTGTTGTTAGATTCGAAGCCATTTCTGGGCTGAAATAAAAAAAGTATTTCAGTATTTATACTGGAATGAACTACTGTACAGTATCACGGATACGCATTTACAAGTTAAAGTTGATATTCATTTTAAGTATTTACCATTTGTTGTAATTTATGTATTAAAATAAATATTTTCCTATGGATCCAGACTTTCGGCCCACCCTGTGTAATATATATATGTATATATATATATATATATATATAGGGGCTGATAAATGTTGTTGAGAAACTTTCTATTTAGAGAATGTAGTAAATCCTTACCATATATATATATATATATATATATATATATTTATATATAGGGGGGGCTGATAAATGTTGTTGAGAAACTTTCTATTTAGAGAATGTAGTAAATGTTTTGGGAAAGAATTACTAGTGCAGAAACTGTGAACGAATTCTAATTCGTTGTGGAAGGATAAGTAGGAGGATCAAAGTTAAAAAGCACGATGGATTAAGATTTTAATGCTGCTACTTTTATATAGTAAGGGGGTGGCTTAAGTAGTTTGTATCTAGGTCTGTATATGTAGGTTTTCGATATATGGAAGTGTTGAATCTATTTTGTTTTGTTATTGTTATATCTAAAAAGGGTAGGGTGTTGTTAGGTTCGTTTTCTTTAGTGAATTTGATGCTATGATGCTGGGAATTGAGATAGTTAATAAAAAGAGGGTCGTGGTTAGCAATGTGAAACAAGAAAGTTATTATCAGATGCATTCTTCCACATCAGTCGTATATCAATGCATGGCTGATCGTGATTTATACACAACGTATAAACAACGGCATATGATGGGGTATCACTAATCTGCTCTCTTCTTGTACCTACACCTGCAGGAATTTTATAACAATCCTCACTCTACTTCTAAACTACCAAGAAGATTCTGTACATCTCCTCAACACTTAAATAAACAAAATTCCGTTTGTTTGTTTGTCTACAAGTCGTTTCCAGTACATAGTTAGTGGCACCGGTTTTACGCCTGAACACGCGCAACGACTTCGCCACGGACACATCGTACACGGCATTGAAAATGCTGCTCAAAGGAAGTTCCATCGTATTCGAGGAGCGCACGTCCAGTCGGTTCAAGCTGTGAGATGACTATGAGCCACATGGAACGGATCGGCTCGACGGGAGAAGTGAGTAACACCATAAGGTAAAGAAACGTGTAATGCGCTGTTCCAACTTTATATCTTGTATCCCATTATACTGGGTAGGTGTTTTGAGAAATTTTTGATACATGAAGTAATACCGGTTTTAATGTTTTATCACTCCCACTCCCCAGAATAGCACCAGACATTTTTGCATAGGGGTTTTTCACGAACTAAACACATTTTATTCACACTCTGGCCCACTATTTGAAAGAAACATATGACCATATTTTAACTTAATGCTTAGCATGAGATACTCATCTCATACGCAGACCTTTAGCCACAACCTCAATACAAACCTCGTCATCATATATATTAATGTAGTTGTAAAAGTACTTAAGATTCTCCATGATGACAAGATTTACATTCTCAGTCGCAGGGTACGAGTACTCGGTATGATGCAACATGACATAATATCGCTTGTCGCACCACTCATCAACAAGACTCACTAACCATATCCGTTGCTTCTCTTCTGCACGTGTTGTTCTTCTACTTCACGGTATATATAAGCTTTTATAAAGTTTAGTCCTACAACATAGTTCAATGCATCACTTGTACCACGAAATCCAGCAATGCTCTCGCCAGAATAGCCGTAGAGTATTTGTACCTCTTGTTCCTTCGCACGATTCAATGTAGCCTTAAAAGTATCAAAGGAGGGTGGAATAGGGAGCCATTCAGTAACCTTATCGTCACACTTTACTAATACCACTTCATAAACGTCGAACACGCAATATTAAAGGTAGCCATTACTATTTTTCGTCTACGTGGGGAAATGCACGTCTGAGACCCAGGGCTTGCAGCGATCAACTGAAGACGCAGGAAGAGATATGCCCAGCTAGTAGCAGAGTCACGTGACCAATCACACAGGTGGGCGAGCTTAGAACTTTCTCTGTACACACGCTGGGCGGAGCTTAGAATTTTCTCCTGTGTACCACACACACACACACACACAAAGGAGAAAGTGAAACGCTAATTGAAACACGATTTATTTAATAAACGAAATATTCAAGGTGTATATATATTTACAATACGTGCAATAAATAAACATATCGTTAACAATAGATATCAAAGATTATGGTATCAAAGGGTACGGTATCATAGGTACCAGGCACCTGGTAACGTTTCCTATAGGTGTTACGGCACACCTTTGTACCCCTAAGTTCCTTCACGCCCCCCAGCTTCTGCGCCCGAAAATTGTGGGTACCTACAGTTAGTTGGGGCGGCGGTCGCCTCATCATCATCCAAGCACACTACTGTAGATCCTTCAACGAATCAAAGTTAACACCCCCGATTCACCTGGTTGAGCGTGATACCCTTAGCCTTCACGATATATTTCATATCCTCTCCCACCCTCACCCGTTCCCCATAAGTTTTGGCCTGTTGAGAAAAAGAGTCGGCGTATGCGATGTCTCCATACTCATCCTTGATTCATCAGTTAAATCTCCGAGGAATTCACCAATAGGAGGCATGTATTCACCCTCCCTCGCTGAGAATATCACACTATTGTATCGGCGTACAAAACCCTCCGACCAAGAGAATGCAATAGACCCAAAGTTTGATGCGTGCGTAGGCCGTTGTGAAGCTGGCTATAGGTGTGTTTGTAACCCGTGAGGTATCTGTGGCCAATTCGGTATTATTTTACTTTATTATGTAAGTATTACCTACATTCACAATCTCATGACCTCTTTATCGGAGCGTTGGCATAATCCCAGACTTCACTATAACTTTGTGCCAAATGAACGTTCTCTTTGCCAGTATTCTGTGCAAATTTTCCCAAAGACTGTTTAGACACAACTTTGCACTAAAGCGCTTGCCTGGGTTCTTTACAATTTGGGAACGGTCAAGCTGTATACCTTCACGGTCACGGTAACGTTGAATATAAGCCGATTTTTCATCTTCGGTATCAACTCCTCGCGGATACCCTGATGCTCTACCTTATCCTTCAAAAAATCGTTTATATATATGGCGTGAAAAGTTGGGTAGCTTCTGAAACCTCCACACCTCGTATCTTCAATATTCTGTACCATGGCGAACGGCTAGATCCACTCTCAGGGCTTGTATATACACCTCTGATCTTACGCTGGTTGGTTGTATGATTACATTCCCCATTGTTCTCCTCTGCGCACTTCACGCACAGGGAAACATGAGCTTGTGATCTATAACGACGGGTAAATCGGCATCCATAAATCGCGTGGGGGGAGCACATCTACGAAAGAAAGGCCGAAATATACCCGTTCAAATTTGTTGAGAACACCTCGATGGTGGGCAGGTCAGGTCCCACCAGTTCTCAGGTGCACCCAGGGGTACGGATTGTTCTTCATCACGTAGGATGTAAAGAGCAGAAGTCGTAGTAATGGAGTTTCACGCCTCCTAGGGAAAGTATAGATTGAAGGGATTTGTACGCCTCCGAACAAGCTATCACCGCATTAGAGGATCCAACCATTGAACGTTTGATGGCCCTTATTTCTTCACGGTACTGTCATCTGTTTCCATCCGTGCATCATACTCATGCTCCCACAACTTTGTGAGTGAACTGGGTATAAGTTGATCGCGGGTGCGGGTCCAATGCGAGGCTGTCGGCAGGGATCTACCGTGGATATCTCCTACGATTCCACTCAGGACGGGCATCCGTGCCACCAGCAACCGTTAAAGGAGTACACAGTCTTCTCACCAGTGGCATGGTTTTCACTTAGACCATCAACCCAAAAAACGACCATTAACCTTAATGGGTACTTACCCTGTGTTGCGGGCATGTTTATGTATACACCTGTCTGCTGCTATAGGTGTATGAGCCAGTAAATAGCCTTGTGCCCATAACTGCGGGGATTGTTTCTGTGAATAACGGCTAAGGTGTCTTTAGGCATGAAGTTATTCTTGAACACCGTAAAACATAATGAGGCGATGGTGGTTGCGACTTGCAACGGATCGCATTTGAAACGGCCTATTACATCCTTCTAAAGGCCTGGAAACATACTCTAAGCACGCGACATCATTCACGCAATAACGCTCAATTCATCAGCTATATTATAAGGATTAGATTCATTAAAACTGTTGTAGTAGTGGTCAAAATTCACGTTCATCTGTACTCATACATTCATAGTTAAAGTAATGTTTGGTGGAGGTAGTCCTACGTAATTTAAAGTTTCGCTAGTGAGGAATGTGTAAGGAAATATCCTTTTGAAACTTCAGCGGCTACGCCATACCTTGGGTAGCTTTGCTAATTTACAAGGTGTGAATAGGTCTTTAAACTGTACATTACCTCTTATTTGCATCTGTATTAGTTTGTTGCCTCTTTTCAAGGGATCACCTGTAAATATCTCAGATGACTCGTGCTCAAGCAACTCCTTATAAAGAACTGTGTGTCAAATTTTGCCCGTTATGGGCAAGAATATACACAGTCATTTTTTTAACTTGTCCGCTAACTTGACAATATAGGACAAAGAGTTTCACAGGCTATCGTGGGCATCGTTTTAAAAACGTTTGTCCGTTTACCACATTTGTGACTCATCACACTCGATCTCCATACACTCATCACAGATAGTCTGGCTTAAAGTAAATGTGGAATAACCTCTTTGGTTTCAGCGTTCGTGTATGTTTCTATATCGTAGTACACAGTTATACAAGGGCTATTTTTAGGTTAGCGTCTTTCATATAATATACATGCTTTACTCAACCGCCTTATATTTCTCATGGCATGTAGAACAGTGAATTTCATCACATTTATGCGTGAATTTTCCCAATTATCCATCATGTGAAACATACCACATTCACAGATTCTCATTTTCCTGCACGTGCCAATTGATTTATGGAGCTCAAAACAGTTATTATTGAAAAATGTGCGTCTACACATATCACAATCCCTCTTCTCAGCTTCAACTACACGGCTTTCACATTTGGAGCTTTTACACTGCTCACATACCATGTGGCAATCTTTACAATGTTTCACTATCATCCGCAAACTCGATACACCCTTACACAAATCATGATGTCGTCCATATTTTCGACTTTTATCATAACTCGCGTAAAGGTCCCTTATATTACGGATGGGGAGATACGTTTTCTGACAACCCTAAAATAAGTAGGGCTTGTACGATCTCTCACACTGCTTTTAAAAATCATACACAGTCCTACGACGATCATCCATCCAAATGCAACTATACGAACATTCATTTCCTGTTCTACCCTTCTCAGCTCCTCAGGACCCATATTACAGTCAAACTCAAGTTTACAGTCTACAGCTAGTTTACGGGCACGCTCCACTACCGTAGGCAACCAAATTTTTTGGGTCCGTGTATTTAGTACAGTAAACATACGAGCTAAGACTACTGCTATAAAGCCGCAACCACGATCGACGTTTATATGCGTCTATAAATAGCCTGAGAATTGAAGTTAAGAGTATAAGGTGTGGCACTATGACCCGCAACACGGAATACACGGTCAATATTTACCGTGAAGTTGTCATATTGAAGGCTATACTACTTTGAGAGGCCTGCATTATACGGCCTAATATATACTCTATCTTCAGCTGCCAAGCGTATGAATGTATTACTACCCAAAAATCATCTACATCTCCGTCATCTGACCCGAACCGAAGGACAGCGCGTCCTGACTTCACGTTCGTCGCGGTTCTGAAGGGCAAACTCTACAATACGTTCAACTATGCGCCCGTAGTCCGTGTTCAACACCATTGCTATACATGGATCTAGGATCAACCCTGACTATATACCGATTTCTAGTCAGGCTGGGGTGGGGGTAGCGGTGCGCACCAACTCGAATGTTATACCATCCTCTACAGAACGAGAAGCTGCTGCGGATGTGGAGGATGTACCCGGAATTGAACAGGAATAAGGGGTATATTTGAGGAAGGTACTATTGTGGGGGTGTGTCGTAAGACGTAGGGTTGGGGCTCTATTACTGGTGGTCTAACAACCGGCGCAATCCTGGCACGCTTTATACCTGACGTGGAGGGCTCTTCGTCTGCCTCCGCTTTGAATTGTCGCGTGCTACAGGTATCGTGTGTGGTGGCAATGGGATGGATTCTGTGATCACAACTACACTGTCGTCGGGTCATCTGTAATATCGATGATGGGTGCTGTACCTCATCGTCATTCACGGTTCTGTGGGAAGGAAAAGCAAGACTGTATATAAGGATCATCACTTAAATATTTATTATATTTTGTAAATGACCCACTTAGGAGTGTGACGTGTTAGAAATGGATTCTGTAGAAAAATTCAGGTTCACGAGCCCATCCACATGTATTATATCTGGCCCTACAGGATGTGGTAAAACTGTGTTTATGCTTAAAATCATTAAAGAAAAGGGAGAGATGTTCTCAAAATTTGTGCATAAAGTTATATGGTGCTATTCGACGTATCAATCAGTGTTCAACGAGTACCAAGATGATATTTTGTTCCACAAAGGTGTATATGACGTTAATTCGTTAAAGGGAAATGAACATACAGTCATTGTTTGACGATATCATGTTGGAGATGGATAAAACGTTTGCCGAGACATTTACAGTATTCTCCACCATCTTAACATAAGCGTGTTCTTCATCAATCAGAATCTATTTTTCAAAAATAGATACATGCGCGATGTGTCGTTAAATACACAATATCTAGTCTTATTCGCGCAACGTAGAGATGTATCACAATTGGGATATTAGCCAATCAAATGTTCCCGAATCAGCGTAAGAGTTTTTGGAAGTTTATAAAGAAGCTACAAGCCGCGTTACGGATATTTGCTTTGCGACCTTCATCCGCGAAACACGTTTAGGGTGCTTCTAAGAACGAATATATTTCCAAACGAGCCTGAAACGGTGTATATTCCAGAATGACAAAGAGGCTAAAGAAATACCATGAATTAATAAAAATCTATCATCGACTGCCCCGGCATGCAGCAGATGTTTGCTAAAAATATCGACTCCGACTTTTTAAAATGCATCTGTGAAATCTGTCTTAACGTTATAAATTGCAATGTATCAATGAAACCACCTTAGAAGGCTCGCCTACGTCGTTGCAAGAAAGAAAAAAGAATTTTGTGCAAAGAGGGGGATCATTCCTCCCCATTTTATTTTCAGTTTTGGGTCCTTTACTGACTAGATTAATATAATGAAGAAAGTGGTAGTGATTCCACACGAGGTGTATGCTTCACTGCAAAGTTCAAAGAATCCAGACACGGATCTAGATCCCCGTAAAAGCAGGCTTAAAAGAATGGAAAGCGAATTGTTAACCCTATTAAACAGTGAAAAAACCTGATGAGAAAAGAATCTTATACCAAGAAGCTCTGCAGAAATTTCTTCACGAGTACGAAAATTATAAGAATCCGACAGAGATTCCCGTGTTATTAGGCATAGCACGGGGAACGATGGACATAGTGACAGAGGGCCTGTGTCCGACGATAGAGCTGATCAACCAAAGATTAACGGGTCGGGCACACAGCATATCGAGCATGTATTAAAAAGCCTCTCCACATACATTGAGGAATAAAGGTTTAAGTCTTTATAATCTATTGAATGAGGATCCCAACATAAAATGGACCGATACAGGTGAGATCATTGTGGAAGGAGCAAAGGTACAGGGATTGAATATCGTAGACATCGTCCATGATCTGGTGAGAAAATGGGATAGGCCCTCACCATCAGGATGGAAGCATATTAAAGCAAAACTACCACAAATAAGTGTCCCTAAAACAATGCTAGGGAATCTGAACAGGTTAAAAGACTTGGAACATGCATCGCACGTGACACAATTCAAGACGCCATCACCCCCAGCGGTAACACCTCTGAAGAGGAGAAAGAAGAGGTTAAACAACGATCAACCCTACCCACGTTCCTCTAAAATACGCAAATGGCTAAATTAAGAAGACACTATTATGATATTTCTAGCCCAGCCCCCTACGGAGGCGTAGATAGACTGTACAGAAGTGTTTACAATGATGGAGTAGGGAAAAAAGATGTTGGGAGTTTTTTGCGGGAGTAGGATGCTTATACACTTAATAAACCTCTGAGAAAAAGGTTTAAAACAGCCAAGAAAACAGCTGCTTTGATTGACTCTATTTGGCAAGCAGATTTAACAGACATTCGAGATATTCAGTGTATAATGATGGTTACGCTACATCCTATTCATAATAGATGTATTCTCTAGATATCTGTGGCTAATTCCTCTGAAAAATAAATCGCCCGAAACAGTTGCTAAAGCCACCAAAACGTTGATGTTGAAAGAAAACAGGGTTCCTGGTATTTTTGTACGATATGGGGAAAGAATTTATAGGCCGAGCTTTTCAGAACATGTTGACAGAGTTTAATATCACTACTACACTACCATTTCTATACATAAGACATCTTTAGCTGAAAGAGTTCAACGTACCATAAAGGAACGCATGCACCGCTATTTTACACATAAACACACATACAGATTTCTAGACATTCTGGAATCATTGGCCTTATCCTACAACCGCTCACACCATCGCACGATTGGTACAACACCTAACGAGATTTTAGAAAGAGGTGCGCGCACAGAGGTGAGGAGATATGGAACACCACCACTACACTCTACACATTTGAAAATCAATGATTATGTAAGGCTGTCGCGTTCTGGAAATAAATTCGCGAAGGGATTTGAGCAAGGCTGGACACGTTAGATTTTTAAATTAGGGCTATGAAATCTAAAGACGAGATAATGTTGTATTACGTAGAGGATTTGAATGGGGGAGAAATCGCAGGAGGCTTTTACCGCGAGGAGTTGCAGAAAGGACATTTAATTTAGGAAAAAATGTGTTTAAAATTTAGAAAATTTTAGGAAGCAAAGGTTCAGGAAAGAGAAAAATGTACCTGGTGAAATTGCTAGGATACCCAGAAAGTTTGAACACCTATATAAAAGCTGATGCATTAATGAAGCTTAAATAGTATGCAGCATGGCGTCTAACCATTTCTACATCACACTCCCGTCCTCCTCGTCCTCGTCTGTACACCCTAACAACACACTAGCCAACTTTGTAACAGAACTCCACGGACCCATTGAATTGGGTCGTGATATGTATGAGGTGGGTATATGCGAAATTCAGCTGAATACCCTTTTTTTATGTATTGATTATAAAGAACCCGTTTTTACGATTCTTAAAGACTGTAATGAATGTGAAAAAGCCAGGGTAACTCGGGATGAAACCATGCGTACCGCCCTGACTGGGGATGCACAGTTGTACAGTACAGAATTAACACTAGGACCGGGTCACTATAATGAGGCCGAGGGTGTTGAGAGAGACTTAAAAGTAAGTTTAAAAAGCTCAAATCTTACGAGCGATTTAGTATACGAAATCGTAAACAATGATCCCCATGCATGTACTGTGGCCCTAAAATCGCAGCTAACCGAAATATTAAAGACCAAAGAGTGTTCAAAATTATGACCGATGGAAGATATCGATCAGTCATCCAAAGAGACACATTTCACGAGGCACAACACGACTTGTCCTGCCTAATGTATCAGTTGGAAATGGTTGACGGCTATAAACCTCCAGACATGTGCTATATTTACAGCAATATAGTGGAGCACCAGTTTGTTGGGGATACCCAGGCACGCCTGCTGCGCATTGCTCACATTCTCAACCATAGAGGAAGGAGTTTGAGTATTACATATGACAGGTCCCATTATGTGAATGTCGCCGCTAATCTAATAAACAATATCTCAATATATATAAGAACAATTGAGGGAAAAATTTCACATTCGGTAACGGGAGCTTAACAGTGAAGCTACACTTTCGACGCACTGAGTTATAATTGAAGAAAGCCTTTCACACTCTATCGACGAATGAGATACGAGCGTTGTAGTGGACTTGGATCCATTTTTTCAACCATAATAGGTACGGTTGTCCCCTTGCTGAAGGGGGGTGCCAGATACCTCTTGAGGAAAGCGTTACAATTAGGTCTTAACACAGCAGAAGACATATTAGCTGGGGCTAAACCTAAAGAAGCTCTAAAAAGACATTTAAAGCGTACACGGAGTAAAACCGTCAAAGATGCAAAGAGAAGAATGCGTGGTGATGGGAAGAAGACTGTCCGGAAGAAGGGATTACCATCACGTTGCATTAACGGTAAAAGGATATAAAAAAAGAAGTGTTCTAAGCGAATGAAACCTATGGTTGACCATTTTTTTGACGGATATCAGCTAAGGACATTGATCTCATGAATCATAGTTTGTTTACTACTTGTCAAGAGAGGAGGCACTATTTCTAACTCGTCATGGCACGCTTCATCCATCCGTGTAGTTCACAATGTTGTAAATCGGAGCTGTCCCTCTTTGACATGCCTCCAACTCAAGTTTCTATCGAACACAGTGACTTTATTACAATTAACCCTTTAAACACAATTAGTTTCCCGAGTGCCCCTATAGAATTTGTGATACCCAGCTCAGGCCCTTACTTTTTTACCCGCTGTGTGCACATGTACGCTAAACTACGTATATCCCATTCTGCTGGAACGGACTGCGATGACAAATATGCTGTATACCCTGAAACAAACTTTCTGCACTCTATATTCAATCAGTGTGACGTATATTTAAATCAGGTCAACATATCGGCAGGCACGGGGTACTATCACCTACGAGCCTATCTGGAAAATGTCCTCAACTTTTCCAAAGAAGCGAAGGATACCTTTTTAAGTGCCGAGGGATTTATCAAGCTAAAGACAAGACGAAGTAGTATAAAGGACGAATTTAAAATTCTAAAAAGAAGATATACGAGTGTTTTGGACGCCTGCATACAGATTTCACATTCCAGAAGTTACTTGTGAACGGGGTGGATATGAAAATAAAGCTCACCCGCACGAATCCTGAGATCTGTTTAAATCTGGATGTTCATCAAGAAGAGGGAGCAAAACCCGTTATGATTCACATTATGGAGACATACCTCCGCGTACGGCGAGTGAAATTAAGTTCACCAAAACAAATAGAAATTGAGAAAAATTTACTACGCGCCACAGTAAAATACCCAATTAAAAGAGCACAGATCAAACTATACACAGTGCCAGCAGGGTTGGCATCGAAACAGATAGAAAACATCGCCCTGGGAAATCTACCTAAAAGTATATTAATCGGAATGCAGGACCATGCTTCGGTGAATGGAAAATATGAAAAGAATGCCTTTAAATTCGAGAATTTCGGCCTTAAAAATATAACTATACGTTAATAGCATTGCGTTGGGAGGGGCTATGGATTATGGATTATTCATCAGACGCTGTGTTCTAGCTTTGCGCGAGAGCATATAGTAATCTGGCCCATATTGCAAGTGATTGTGATGGGCTTGGGAATGGGGTAACGCAGAAAGAATTCTTCGATCAATTTAACCTTTACCGTGTGATATCACATCACACTTATCTGCTAGTGTAAATACACACTTAAGTCCACAACAGAGTGGAAACGTCTCAGTCAGATTGGAATTCGCCAGCCTATGACGAGCCTATACGTGTACTAGTTTACCTCGAGTCACAAGCCCTAATAGAAGTAGACAGATTTAGGAGCGTTTCACTAACTTTTAAAATGGAGCGAATACACTTCAGAGAGTAATGAATAGTGAACGATTCACATGTTCCAAATTTATCGGTGTTTGGAAAATGAAAAATTGAAATTGCCAACTACAAGAAATTGCGGTAGCTTATTGTGAACACAGATGTTATTGGTAGTGAAGGGATTCATTGGTTTGCAATCTATTTTAAAAATAGGGATCGCATGTACTATTTTGATTCACTCTGGACTCAACTCTGGAGTGACCCTGTTATTGTAAAATTTCTCGAGTAGATGCATATCCCGAAATTGTATGGAATCCCTTCCGACTAAAAGGATATTTTATTAATTCGTGTGGGATCTACTGCCTTTCATTTTTCATGCATATGTGACGTGATAAGGAATTTATAATTTTTTTTAAATTATTCGACCCGTGTCACACTCAACGGAACGACGAAATGGTATGCAGCCAGATAAAAAGCCGTTTTCCGATTGTGCGTACTCGTTGTATAGTATGATGTTTTGTTTTGTCATGTAGATATATATTTGTAACCAATAATGTTAGTTTGTATATTCTATAGTTTAAGATGGTTGTTTTACTAAAAACATGATTTCTTTCATTTAATAAATTGATGATAATACATTGCCTTCTTCCCCGAAAAATAAGATCGAAACAAAAAAAATGCTTACATTATTTCGTTAATGATGTGACAATCTTTGGGTTGATTGCTCGTAAAACTTCTATCTCCGTATTCAGGTCCACGACATGGGTTTTTCGAAACGAAAAGATTGTATAACAGGTGATAAATCCTTATCTGACGTAAAGAAAAATAAAATAGATTTATATATACTGTGCTACCAGGGAAGCAAAATTTACAGTCGAGAGAGGTTTCTTCTTGGGTGGTCAGCCGAAAGTGTGTCGAGGTACCTTTTCGGTCAACCTTTGCGGTCGGCTCAGCGATTCACCTGTTTCGAATTTATACCGTTATTTCTTCCATTCCTCGAATAAAAAGAGAAGTTGTTTTAATGATTGCCTTCCTTGTCTTTCGAATTATAGGTAAGATGAATATTATTCTTCTAGAATATTTAGTGTTTATTGTCAATTTAGTATACTGTAAAAAATGAATTAATATTAAGATGAACGAAAAAATAAATGTACGAAATTGTGAAGGCATATCTTGTGTGTATATATATATATATATATATATATATATATATACAGATGAATGACAAAAGTAAGTAGACATTTTCGGTTTGGCTTTAGAGTAAATCACTGTACTGGCATGTGCTTTTATATGCTAATGGCAACCGCTCTGAAATTTATTTATAAAAAATATAGAAGGTGTATAGAGAGGATCGTCAAAAGTAAATAGACACATTATACATCCTAAGGTGTTAGAATAAATGAAAGCGTTTCATGAATTATAGGTAAATTGAATATTATTCTTATAGAATATGTTATTGGAATAATGCGATATAAAGTCCTGTGTATTTCTTTTACTATTAATATTAAGATGAACGATTTCTTTTGCTAATCCATGGATTAATTGTCTACTGTATTTCTTTTATTGTTAATATTGGGAATCGTTTAAATAATTAGTTCTCTTGCTGAAAAACTTTAAGGAGAAAGTCGCTCTTGCCTTTAATAAATAAATAAGTAGAAACGCGTCTAAATAAGTTAAAATAAATGGCGCAACCTGGCAACTCACCTAAATAAGGTATACCTGAACATAATTAAATTAAAAAACATTATTTGGCAACTCATCTATAAATAAATATATAGTGCTCTCTGGTAACCCCTCCATATATAAATAAGTGGTATCTTTCAACTCAGGACCCTCTATGTAAACGCTGCTTGGCCCCTGGACGCACATAATGCGTCTGGCTGGAGCCAGGCGAACACCCCTCTCCTTCTAGGTTAAGGCTTAGGTTAGGGTTCCCTTTGGGGGGTGATGATATCCCAGCTTCTCCCCCCCCAAAGACCCTCCTCCTTCTCCTTTCTCTCCCTCTCAGGTTAAGGCTACCCCATTGGGGAGATCCTCCTCCTTTCTTCCCCAGAAGCCCACTCACCCTCCTTTGCAGCATTAACTTGTTGCATAACCGTTCGCCCCTTTTTGCAGTATTGATTTGTTGCATAACCCCCTCCCCTCTTCATTGCATAACTCCCTTCCCCCTTCATTGCATAACTCCCTTCCCCCTTCATTGCATAACTCCCTTCTATTGCATAACCCCCTTCCCCTTGTTGCATAAACCCTTGCATCATTCCCCACTCCCCCTTTGTTGCACACCTGTTTGCAACATCACCTTGCAACCTTGATCAACATTTGCAATTGCAACATTCTTGCACTCTCCCATTTTGCGGTCATACTACACTACTAATAGGTTTGTTGGTAAAGTTGAAAAGAAGTAGGTGTCTGAAGTGGTAAGTGTTAGCAATTTGGTAAATTCTTGTTTCGTTAGGTTGAGGTCTGTGTTCTGATTATGGAAAATAAATTGTTGGTGCAGATGTCATTGACTTCTTTAATTGACACGTTGTTGTAGGGGAATACTATATCAAAACTGTGCATATGGAGGTTGCTTGATTTGTTCAGCGTCAGTATTTCTTTGACGAATTCGTAGGAAATGGGGATGGAATATTCGTGCTGCAATTTAAGACATATCATACTCTGGGTTCAGGGTTTAAATTTTGGAAAAACAAAGTGGCTAATATGTATTCCTATGTAAAAATTAATTCTAAGATGGGTTTATTATTTGCAAACTTTTCCGAAAAATCTCATTTTCATGGTCAAAATCGCGATTTTCTGATTTGAAGGCTGCCTAACGCAGCCTCAGGACATCCAAACCAAAGCGCGCAGCTGTTCTGCATATGATTTAGTCTAAAAGCTACTTTTCTGACCTCATCCTTGCTTTCTTGCATGTTTCAACACCTCTAGGTGCTGAAAAAATGTTTAGATTTCACGTAAAACTTAAGAATTTTAAGTTTTTCTTTAAAGAATAGGCGCGGCTCACCAGCTCTACTCTGATCGAGTAGCGGGAGACTTTCCACCTCTACGTGTAGGTTTACACGCCTGTTCTTCCTGGATCCATGAAAAGCGTGGCCTCATAAGATCTTATATTATGATCTTATGAGGACTTTCAGCTCTTATGAGCATTAACGATGGCTTCAGCCTCTTCATCAGCCACTCGAACATGAAAAGCTCTTAAGTATGTCTGCTTCGATCTGAACACTGGGAGCATTTCTCGATGGTCTATCCTGGCTCTCACCCACCCATCTCTCCTCTCGTGACCGTACACAGCTTGGGAAGCAGTTGAGACTTCCTGTACAGCTCTCTCGCAGGACTGAGTATGAACAGAGAAAGCGTCCACTTTGAGTGGAGTTTTCCTAAGATCCTCGAGCTCAGTCAAGGTCATCTTGTAGGTGAAAATAGGCTCGTAAATATTCGCTGATTCCCAATTGATGAGATCCTCAGGTGAAGTGGCTTGCAGATTGACTTTGGGATTTTTATGGGGCCTCACTGTCGTATCCTGTCGTATCACCAAAGTCTCTTAATTCTCTGATCTTCTCTATCTGGTTCACAGCAAAAGCTCTCTGATGCTCATCCTCATTGCACAGGAATGAAGCCAGGATGTCCTCAAGATGTGTGTGCACTAATGCTGCATTAGTGGCTAGGGTGGTGGTGGGGGGAATTAGGAATTTTGCTATGTGGAAATTATGGTGATGTATGCAAAAAGGATAGGTTCAATGAGTAAATTTGGTATGTGTATTTTAAGGAGGGCGTAAAGAGTGTTTGGGGAGGTGACGGTAGAGTGTATTGACGGTAGAGTGTATTTGGTCGTAATCATCCTCCGAAATTTTATTTTGACCATATAATTTTTGAGATACTTAAATGTGCGTTTCTCAGGGTCGTTGTAGCAGTCAAAGTTGGTCTTTTAAAAGAAGATTAGATGCTTGTCTCAGTACAATACCAGATGAGCCGGGGTGTACATGCTTATGTGCTGCAGAGAGTGCAAGAGAACATCTTGTCCATTCATCTGAGTGCAACATGTATTCATCTGAGTGCACAGAATCAAAATTTACAGGTGATCTCAAATGAACAGAGCGTCTATTTCATATATGCCTCGTAGACGTTATATATATATATATATATGTGTGGTGTGTGTGTATGTGTGTGTGTGTGTGTGTGTACTAAAACTTAATTATTGGACTAAGATAGGCTATTGCATTGTAGAAAACCTAGGCCAGTTTACATAGACGTCGCAATCCAAGCCAACTGAAGGGGATTTACAACCTTCGATAGACTTAAGAAATGTTAGACCTCGTGAACTTTAATACCCATGTGTATGGAAAAATTAGTTTTATCCTATTAAAAATAGATTATACAGTCTAAGATAAGTTTTCAAGCCAGCATGATCTAAGGTTACTGGCCCTATTCAATAATTAGTATCTAAACCATCTCTAGATACATTAATCTAAACAAAAGGCTATGCGTAGATTATATTTGCAATACAAAACTTTAACTTTAAACTGAGCACTTAATAATTTAAGTAGTGGGGCAGACCTATTTTGTACAGCTTCAAAATTATGAAGAACCTTTTTGAAGGGCTGTAAACCAATCATAGCCTTACACTCAAATATTATACAGTGGTGAGACACCCTGAAAGTTGCCTTACCTAAGAATCGAAGGTTAATGATAGTTGAATAAATAACTAAATATGCGGAGATGTGTGTGTGTGTGTGTGTGGTAAAAGTTGTTAACATCTACTTCTTATTTTCTCAGCTGATTTTGTGAAAGCATTTGTTCCACTCTCTGGACACGTGAATAGAAACCTTTCGTGTCAACATCTGTCGTCTCGAGTATATGAATTATTGTCTAGCAAGAAAAGTCTTTCATCTATTGAAGATATCAAAAGCTACATATTTTGCGGCATGTATATTGTAATAATAATAAAGAGGATTTTATATACCTATAATCTATAATTATTCTAGGCTTTAATTCAATTTAATTTCTGGTGTGTTAACAAATGAAACTCGGAAAACCCAGATTTGCCATGCCTGGGTACAAAATGTTAGCAGCGATAGTAAGATTCCTTATATATATATATATATAGTAAGGAATAGGAGGATTAGAAGGTGGTATATGTTTATTAGTCAGACGTTTCGGAAATTCGATTTCTGTCATCATTGCTAAGTAAAAAATAAAAAGTGTACAAATAGAGTAAGAGATTTTATACCAAAATATTTGTACATTCCTATGATAATAATTTAAAGTTAAAATTATGTAAAATGTATAGAGGTAATATAGAGGTAAGAACTGTAATCGTCGAGAGTAGGTTTTGTACTGATTGATTGATTGATTGATTGATTGTTTAATGGTGCACCAATCCAGTGTGTTATTAACCCCGGGATTTGTACTAAGGATGTATAGGGATTCGAAGGTGCTGAGTCGTTTGATTGTTATGCTGAAGTGATGGTTTTGAAATTGGTGGAGAGCAGTGGGTGATTGTGGAGGTGTCAATGATCTCTTACTGATGATTTCTTTGGGTAGAAATGACACGATGTTCGTCCACTCTTGTTTGACGTTGGAGAATGGTGCTGCCAATATAGCTCGTATTGCCGTGAGTACAAATGAACCAGTAGATATTGATGAGACAAGAGGCTGGTTTTTTTTTCTTTAAGGTTGAGGTACGAGTTAATGCTATTATTAGTGGTGAATACAAATTGATGACTAAACTGAGGGTAAAGTGGGTTGAGTCGGTGGCGAAGTTCTGATTGTATTTTGTAACTAATATAGTCGTAGTAGGGAGAAGAAAAGTAATGTATATCTTTTTTAACAGTGGGGACTTTAAGGAAGGCTGATAAATGTTGAGAAAATATCTAGTTAGAGAATGTAGTAAATGTTTTGGGAAAGAATTATTAATGCAGAAACTGTGAACGAATTCTATTTCGTTGTGGAAGGATAAGTAAGAGGAACAAAGTTGATACGCACGATGGATTAAGATTTTAATACTGTTAATTTTATATCGTAAATGGGTGTGGCTTAAGTTGTTTGTATCTAGGTCTGTATGTGTAGGTTTTCGATATATGGAAGTGCTGAATTTATTATTTTGTTTTGTTATTGTTATAGCTAAAAAGGGTAAGGTGTTGTTAGGTTCGTTTTCTTTCGTGAATTTGATGATGTGATTCTGGGAATTCAGATAGTTAATAAAAAGAGGGTCGTGGTTAGCAGTGTGAAAGAGTAGAAAGGTGTCATCGATATATCTTTTATATAAGTGTGTTTGTAATGGGTGGGGTAATGGAGTAGCCATTATTTTCGTGGTAACAGAGAAAGATGTTACCTAGTGTGGCTCTTAGGGTAATCCCCTGGCTAGTGAATAGGCTTGTTGGTAAAGTTAAAAAGAAGTAGGTGTCTGAAGTGGCAAGGGTTAGCAGTTTGGTAAATTCTTGTTTCGTTAGGTTGAGGTCTGTGTTATGATTATGGAAAATAAAATGTTGGTGCAGATGTCTATGGCATCTCTAATTGGCACGTTGTTGTAGAGGAATACTCTGTCAGAGCTGTGCATATGGAGATTGTTTGAATTGTTGAACGTCATTATTTCTTTGACGAATTCTTAGGAAATGGGGATGGAATATTCATTCTGCATTAGGGTTTAGAGTGGAGTTGGGGGAAGTAGGAATTTTGCTAGGTGGAAATTATGGGTGATGTAGGCAAAAAAAGATAGGCCTAATGAGTAAATTTGGTATGTGTATTTTAAGGAGGCCAAAAAGAGTGTCTGGGGAGGTGACGATAAAGTGTATTTGGTCGTAATCATCCTCCGAAATTTTGTTTTGAACATATAATTTTTGAGGAAACGGTTGATTTTATC